>CM039505.1:11240075-11475075 GCA_022432975.1 Begonia masoniana | reverse complement strand
CTTTTTGATGATGACAAATTATGACTATAAAATTTGATTAACCATTACTCTCCCCCATAATATTAGCTCCCCCATAGTAAATGCATATTTTCCAGAAAGTAAAACAGAGCATACCAGAGTTTCCAATTTCCAAAAACATAGTAGGAATGGCACAAAACATAAATCATTGATCAAATATATTTATATCATTCTCCCCCATTGACATTATCAAAAACAATCAGAGAGACAACATAAACATTCAACACAATTCAGAAACACATCAGAGTAATTGCATTAGTAAATTAAGAAAAGTTGAGACATTAAAGAGAGTATCAGCTACTTAAAAAAGGCTATAAAATGATTCCAAAAAGCTTGGTTAATCCAAGCAGGCACTGCAAGGTCTGAGGAGAAGTAAGCCTCCACGAGTGTTTGGAGGGAAGCAATAGCTTGAGGGACGGGTGAATGATAGAGCACTAAACTTTGGCAGGGAGTAGGCGCTGGCTGAGGAGCAGCAGAGGTAGAGAGGCCTTGATATACCACCATATCCAAGCAGGGAGCCGGAGATGGAGAAGGATCTGAGAACACCATCATGTCCATACATGGAGGAGGCTCGACAGATGAACCAGCAGGAGAGGCAACAGGAGGAGAGAATGCAAGTTCAGTCTCCTGAAGATCCAACGACATTAAGCGCACATCATCAGCAACTACAGGCCTGGAAAAAGGAAGAAACAAATCTTCAAAGCAGGCCTCTGGAACACTGACAGGGCTAGATGGTTCAGGTTCTGGCTCTGATACCAATTGTAGGATCGAGATTGTCTATTGAGGATTTGAGTGACTCAAGGTCCCTGGCTACAATGCGCCTATCAGCATCCAGTTTCTGAGACAACAAACCAAGAACGGTATCTAAATCTGTGCGTATGTCTTTTTGATTCTTGGCTAGCTTGGCATCTAGAGACTGTTCAATCCTACTTTCAATGGAACTGAGAGCTGTCTCAATGCGGTCAATAGAGGTCTTCAGCTCATTGTACCGAGTCTCACTCAACGAGAATCTCCTCTGATAGGTTAGAGGAGTGGCAGGAGGTGCTGATGGAATTGGTGAGGAGACGTAGACATGTGGGGCTGGTAGGACTAGAGGAGCAGATTGGACAGGAGGAGGTGTTTGGAGTGGAGGAAGTGGTTGAACTGGTGGAGAAGCTGGAGAAGGAGCAGATATAGCTTGGTGGACTGGAGATGGAGGAGACATAGTCTGTTGGACTGGAGAGGGAGAAGCTGGAGGAAGCAGAGCCGGCAAAGGAAGTGCAGGTGGAGGAGATGGAGGATTCTCTGGAAGGGGTAGGGGCACAGAGGAGGGAGTAGAGATTTCCTCTGAAATAAGTGCCCGTGAGAAAGGGGCTGGACGCCTTCGCACAAGAGGAGGTTGGAAGCTAGAAGCCTGAGATTGAGAAGGGGAATTATTAAATGCTGGTATCTCAGAGTCATCCCCTCCTTCAGCAGTGGACTCCTCTAGCAGGCTAAGTTTTCTCTTCCCCTTTCTGGCAACTACTTCCTTAGCAGTATTTCCCTTAGGAGCATTTACAACAAGCTCCCCTGTTCTTGTTCTCTTGATTCCCATTTTGTTCAAGGTAGTTTTGGAATAGAAACTTGTGGGTTGAAGACGGAAGGGGTCTTCATCCTCTGGAAAGACAACCTCAAGATGCATAAAAATCTTCATGAGAAGCAAATTGTAAGGAAAGGAGGTAGCTCTGGATGTCACAGCCTGAATCATCCTTCGAACCACAACATATCCAAGATTAAAGGGGGCCTTTTGGTACAGTGCAAACAAAACAAAAAGCTCCATTGCACTCACCTCATCATGGTGACCACCCTTAGGGATAATATTGTACCCTATCATCTGATGAAATAACCTGGCTCTTGCAGTCAGGTGTTTGCCTTTAAGAGGATCAGGGGTATGGTTTGGGTCAAGAACTATAAGCTGTAGAAAACTGAGACCCTCAGAGGTACCAAAGAAAGGAGGCTCAGTGCCGGACATATACTGATAAGTGCAGCTATCCAAATGGGAGCACTC
Source organism: Begonia masoniana (assembly GCA_022432975.1). Classification (NCBI taxonomy): domain Eukaryota; kingdom Viridiplantae; phylum Streptophyta; class Magnoliopsida; order Cucurbitales; family Begoniaceae; genus Begonia; species Begonia masoniana. The sequence continues at coordinate 11,473,031 of CM039505.1, read as the reverse complement.
CAGAAGGGCATTAATGAATTTAGGAGTAATCTCTATATGCTTGCTATACACATAGCTCTTTATAATAGAGAAATCAGAAGTAAAACTTATATTGGCGTAAAACATTCTGATGGCTTCCGGGTAATAGTACGATTCGACATCAAAAAGTCCTAATAACCCGAGATCCTTCATGGGTTCTATGATGTCCATTCCGGCTAAGTCATCAAAGTAAATCCCACGACTGGGAATTAAAGATTTGTACCTATAGTCGTCATGGTACCTTAACTCAACAGCCTTAGAGAGAAAGAAAAGAGATGGCCACTCTTTGGCACGAGGAATCTCTCGTGGAGGAAGAGCTGATACTTTGGCCTTCTTCTTGGCAGGTTTGGGAAGAGCGACAGATGATGAAGCCATTGTTGGGGATGAAAACCTAAAAAGAAACGAAAGAGGTTTTTGGCTGAGGTTTTTTGAAAGAGCGCAAAATGTGAAGCGTCTCTAAGAAGAGACAGAGTTTTTAAAAAAAGAGGGGCATCGCCCGACGAGATGAAGGCACACGTGTAAAACCGATTAACCCGATGGGTCACACGTGTCGGCAGATAAAGAATACATCTTTCGATTCCTACCGATAGAAATGCATCTTCCGATGCCTATTGGATAACACTGCATCTTCCGTTGCCTTCACAAAAAGAAATGCTCTAACACTCAGGAATCACCAACAGGGGAATAACCTTAGTTTTTCTCAACTCGAATGAGGCCTAATCTTATTCTAATATTATTGAATGTCTTTTCATCCAAGGGCTTGGTAAAGATGTCTGCTAGTTGGTCTACTGAATTAACAAATTCTAAGGATATATCACCTCTTTGAACATGATCACGGATGAAGTGATATCTTACATCAATATGTTTGGTTCTAGAGTGCTGGATATGATTTTTGGAAATGTTAATTGCACTGGTGTTATCACACAGAATAGGAATCCTATCATAGAAAAGATTATAGTCTTCTAGAGTTTATTTCATCCAAAGCATTTGTGCACAGCAACTGCCAGCAGCAATATATTCACTCTCAGCAGTTGACAATGCAACAGAATTCTGTTTCTTAGAATACCAGGAAACTAAAGATTCACCAAGGAATTGACATGTTCCACTAGTGCTTTTCCTATCTACTAGACTACCAGCATAGTCAGAATCTGAGTATCCAATCAGATCAAAAGAAGTGTCTTTAGGATACCATAAACCAAGATCATAAGTTCCACTTAGATATTTAAAAATCCTCTTGACAGCATTTAAGTGGGATTCTTTAGGGGCAGCTTGGAATCTAGCACATAGACAGACACTAAAGAGTATATCTGGCCTACTGGCAGTCAGATATAACAAAGAACCAATCATACCACGATATTTTTTAATATCAACACTAATTCCTTTTTCATCTTTATCCAATTTAGTTGTGGTACTCATGGGAGTTTTGGAAGACTTAGAAGATTCTAAACCAAATTTCTTAAGAAGTTCCTTAATGTACTTTTCTTGACAGAAGAAAATTTCATCAGGAGATTGACTGATCTGGAAGCCTAAGAAGAATTTTAACTCCCCCATCATACTCATTTCAAATTCACTTTGCATGAGGGAGGAAAACTCATTACACATGGTGACATTAGTTGATCCAAAAATAATGTCATCAACATAGATTTGAACTAACAGAATGTCATTATCCTTTTGCATGGTAAATAGAGTTGAATCTGAATTTCTCTTTTTGAAATTTCTTTCTTCAAGAAAATTCTTCAATCTATTGTACCAAGCTCTAGGAGCCTGCTTAAGACCATAAAGAGTTTTCTTAAGTCTATACACATGGTTAGGTTTAGCATAGTCTTCGAATTCTAAGGGCTGCTCTACATAGACTTCTTCCTAAATAAAACCATTTAAAAAAGCACTCTTTACATCCATTTGAAAGAGTGTGAAGTTTTTGAAGCAAGCATAAGCTAAGAGCATCCTAATGGGTTCTAATTGAGCTACAGGTGCAAAGGTTTCCTCAAAATCTATTCCTTCTTCTTGATTGTAACCTTTAGCAACTAGTCTAGCCTTATTTCTAACAACAATCTCATTTTCATCTAATTTGTTCTTGTAAACCCTTTTAGTTCCAATAATGGGATGATCCTTAGGCCGTGGAACAAGTTCCCATACCTTGCTCCTTTCAAATTGATTTAGCTTCTCTTGCATAGCTAAAATCCAATTCTCATCATTCTCGGCCTCTTCAAACTTCTTAGGCTCTACTTGAGAGATAAATGCCACATTGGCACAGAGATTCCTAAGAGAGGATCTAGTCTTAACTCCTAGAGAATGATCACCTAAGACTTCATCTATTGGATGGTTTCTTATATACTTCCAATCTCTTGGAAGAGCAGGATTTTCATCCTTGACAGGAACAATATTTAGGGAAGTAGAAGAAAGTTCTAAAGGTTTTTCTACCTGATGAGGGTCACTAGGCTTTTCTAAAGAAAGAGAATCCAGTTGATTATCCAAAGTATCATCCTCATCCACATTGATTGTAGGCTGAGGGGACTCATCAAAGTTGACATGAACTGATTCTTCTACCACTAGAGTTCTCCTATTGAATACTCTATATGCTTTACTGGAAAGTGAATAACCAAGAAAAATTCCAAGGTCAGATTTGGAATCGAATTTTCCTATGTTATCCTTAGTGTTGAGAATAAAGCACTTACTACCAAAGGCTCTAAAATATTTAACAGATGGAGTTTTTCCATGCCAAAGCTCATATGGAGTTTTCTCAAGAATAGGTCTTATAGAGACCCGATTTAGCACATAACAAGCAGTAGCAACATCTTCAGCCCAGAAATACTTAGGAAGAGAATTTTCATTAAGCATGGTTTGGGCAAGCTCTTGGAGAGACCTATTTTTCCTCTCAACAACACCATTTTGTTGAGGGGTTCTAGGAGAGGAGAAATTGTGCTCAATTTCATACTTGAGACACAAGGTTCAAATCTCTCATTTTCAAATTCTCCACCATGATCACTACGGATAGCAACAATGGTGAGCTCCTTTTCATTTTGAACTTTTTTCCTAAAGCTAGAAAAGGTATCAAAAGTCTCATCCTTAGACTTCAGAAAGAAAACCCAAGTGAATCTAGAGAAGTCATCTACAATAACAAAGGCATAAAATTTGCCTCCTAAGCTTGCTATATTGGAAGGACCAAAGAGGTCCATGTGAAGAAGTTGGAGCGGTTTAGAAGTAGAATTTGCATTCTTCGATGCAAAGAAACTTTTGATCTGCTTACCCATTTGGCAGGCTTCACAGACCTTATCCTTCTCAAAGGATATCTTAGGGATTCCTCTAACTAAATTCTCCTTAGTAATCTTAGCTAAGGTATCCATCCCTACATGTCCTAATCTCCTATGCCAGATTCAAGAATCATGGAAAGAATTAACAGTAAAACATTTTTCATCAACATGCTCAATAGCATCCATGTCAATAATATAGATATTTTCTTTCCTATAGCCAGTGAACAGAGTTTTGTCATTAGATGCATCATTAATTATGCAAGAGTTTTATTTAAAAATCACCTCATAACCTTTATCACATAACTGGCTAATACTAAGCAGATTATGCTTTAATCCCTCAACGAACAGCACATTTTCAATAGTAGGATTAAAACTATTACCTATATTGCCGATGCTAACAATTTTGCCCTTTTGGTTTCCACAAAAAATGACACTTCCTTTCTTTTTGTTGACAGCAGCAAACATGGTTGAGTCTCCTGTCATATGCCTCGAGCATCCACTGTCGAGGTACCACTGGTTCTTTCCAGGAGAGCATTCAACCTGCAAAACAGTAATCAATTGGTCTTCTTAGGTACCCAAATCTTTTGGGTCCTAGTGTTAGGTATGGTTCCTTTAGGAACCCATTGTAATTTACAACCAGCTTTCTTGTCATTTTTTTTAAAGGGCATACAAAGGACTTATGTCCTACTTCATTACACGCATGGCATACAGTAGATTTAACAAAGAAATTCTTATAAGATTTCTTTTTACTGAACCTGTCATATCCTAAGCCAGATTTATCAAATTGCATTCTCTGATCACTTAACAGCATGTTCAGTTGATTACTACTATAAGTGTATTTCTGAACAAAATTATTTAAAGTTTCATTTTTCTTTTTCAATTCCGTGATCTCTTTTTCATGCAATTCCACTTCTTTAGTATGCTTTTCTAATAAACCTGCATTTTCTCTTTTCAACAAGATATATTTGTTCTTAAGAATACCAAATTGCTTAACCAAGTCATTAAAAGCATCAATTAGTTCACCATCTTCATTATCACTTAAAATATTGGCAGAAGAAGAACTAACCTTATCCTCATGTGCCATGAAGCACAGGTTGGCTACTTCCTCATCTTCTGAAGAAAAGGTGTCGCCTTCACTGTCATCCCAAGTGGCCTTCATAGCCTTCTTCTTAAATTTCTTGGGATATTTCTTGGTCTGTGGACAATCTGCCTTCATGTGGCTAGGCTTTCCACACCCAAAGCAAGTGATTTCCTTCTCCTTGTGAGATTTCTCACCCTTTGGAAATCTCCTTCCTTGCATTCTTTTTCTTTGGAGGAATTTGCTGAACCTCCTTGTAATGAGGGCAGTATCCTCATCATCATCATCTTCTTCTTCTTCAGATACTTCTTGTTTACTGGAAGAGGCTTTCATAGCAATATCCTTTCTTTTTGTAACCTCTTTCTCCTTAAGGTCTTCCTTCTCATTTGACCTCATAGTGATCTCATGTGTCATCAGAGAGCCAATGAGCTCTTCCAACTTGAGCACCGTTAGATCCCGAGCTTCTTGTATTGCTGTCACCTTTGGTTGCCAGGCTCTGGGTAGACATCTCAAAATTTTTCTTACCTGTTCTTCACCTGAGTAAATCTTACCGAGAGCTTTTAAACCATTAGTAATGTTAGTGAACCGAGTAAACATAGATGAAATAGACTCATCCTTTAACATGGTAAAAAGTTCATACTCGTGTACTAACATATTTAACTTGCTCTATTTCACCTGATTTGTGCCCTCGTGTGTGACCTCTAATAAGTGCCAAATCTCTTGGGCACTCTCACACCCTTGTACTCTATTAAATTCTTCTCTATTCAGAGCACAGTACAGGGTGTTTATAGCCTTGGCATTTAAGTTCAAGTTCTTTTTATCTGTATCATTTAGTTCGTGTGAAGCTTTGGGGATCTTCACACCATTCTCTGTTTTGACAGCAATGTAAGGACCATTTTCTATATTATTCCATAGTTCATAGTCCACCGCTTGAACGAATATTCTCATTCTAGACTTCCAGTAGACATAATCACTACCATCAAAGAAGGGAGGTCTATTTGTTGCTTGACCTTCTATTTGTGTGGTGTTAGTGTTGAATGCCATTGTGAAAATTTATAACACAGTGTTTAAACACAGCTTAGACAATGATAACCTAGCTCTGATACCAATTGTAGGATCGAGATTGTCTAAGAGGGGGGTGAATTAGACCTTTTTAATTTTCTTAAACTAATCAGCAAGCAAACACAATAATACAAATAACAGAAAGAGAGAGAAAAATCAACACAAGATTTTTATGTGGTTCGGCCAAACCTTGCCTACATCCACGCTTCAAGGTTCACCCCTTGAAGATCCTTAACCTTCTCCTCAGCGAGAAAAAACAGATCGAATTCCGGGCTCCGATCAACTGCCGTTACAATTCAGGATTGAACTTCACGGGCGTCAATCCACTGCCTTATACAGATTGTAGAGTTTGTAAATGGTAAGCTCAGACTACACTCTCACAAGGATTAAATCTCAAGTTAATGTAGAGAGGTTTAGGAGAAATACAGAGTATGAATGATTTTGCAGATTAGGGCTCAAGAGTAAGATTCGCAAAAGTTGTTCCTTCGTGCTCTAACCTTGGATTAAATACTCTGTATGTTAGTCGGCTCTTGACTTCAATGCTCCTTTCTTCAAATGAAAAATGTTACCGTTGGGAAGCATCCGTACTAGATCAGGTAGCCGTTGCCGTCTGTAGTTGCAAGTCGTCGTCGCCATTAAAGTTCTGGAGTTAATGCTGAAAACGACGTCACTGTAGCTTCGCAGCTATTTTGAATTCTGGCGGAAGACCATCGGTGGAAGCAGCTTTAAAAGCTATCGGCATGAGTATCTTCAAAACGCCATCGGTAGATGCAACCTTGAGGACTCCATCGGCAGATGCAGCTTGGAATGCTATCGGCAGATGCAGCTCGAATGTTATCGGCAGATGGAGCTGGAATGTTATAGGCAGATGGAGCTCGAAAGTTATCGGCAGATGCAGCTCGAATGTTATCGGCAGATGGAGCTCGAAAGTTATCGGCAGATGCAGGCTTTGAATTCCATCGGCTGATGCACCTTGAAAAATCGTCGGCAGATGCATCTTTCAAACTTCATCGGCAGAAACATCCTTCAATTCGATTGGCAGAAGTATCTTGGCATTCCATCGGTAGATGTGAGTATTGAATGCCATCGGTAGATGTGACTTAAACGCCATCGGTAGATGTCTTTATTTAAGTACTTTGCCTTTGTCGTTTAGCAATCGGTTTGAGTTGTCTTCAAATGCCATCGGCAGGAAGAACTAAAACAGTAGATGTAATCGGCAGATGTAACTTTTGTTTACCAATTTTTCAGCCCTGTACACTTAACTCGATTCATTAGACAACTAAAATACCCTTTTTAAGGGTATTTTCAAAAGATTAAAATCAAATGCATAATTCAATATTCTCATTTTATAAACATAATCAAATTACATACTTAACATTCAAATTCATCATCAAAAACATATTTAGACTTAAACTCTATTTAAGTCAACAATCTCTCCCTTTTTGATGATGACAAATTATGAGTATAAAATTTGATTAACCATTACTCTCCCCCATAATCTTAGCTCCCCCATACTAAATGCATATTTTCCAGAAAGTAAAACAGAGCATACCAGAGTTTCCAATTTCCAAAAACATAGTAGGAATGGCACAAAACATAAATCATTGATCAAATATATTTATATCATTCTCCCCCATTGACATTATCAAAAACAATCAGAGAGACAACATAAGCATTCAACACAATTCAGAAACACATCAGAGTAATTGCATTAGTAAATTAAGAAAAGTTGAGACATTAAAGAGAGTATCAGCTACTTAAAAAAGGCTATAAAATGATTCCAAAAAGCTTGGTTAATCCAAGCAGGCACTGCAAGGTCTGAGGAGAAGTAAGCCTCCACGAGTGTTTGGAGGGAAGCAATAGCTTGAGGGACGGGTGAATGATAGAGCACTAAACTTTGGCAGGGAGTAGGCGCTGGCTGAGGAGCAGCAGAGGTAGAGAGGCCTTGATATACCACCATATCCAAGCAGGGAGCCGGAGATGGAGAAGGATCTGAGAACACCATCATGTCCATACATGGAGGAGGCTCGACAGATGAACCAGCAGGAGAGGCAACAGGAGGAGAGAATGCAAGTTCAGTCTCCTGAAGATCCAACGACATTAAGCGCACATCATCAGCAACTACAGGCCTGGAAAAAGGAAGAAACAAATCTTCAAAGCAGGCCTCTGGAACACTGACAGGGCTAGATGGTTCAGGTTCTGGCTCTGATACCAATTGTAGGATCGAGATTGTCTATTGAGGATTTGAGTGACTCAAGGTCTGGCTACAATGCGCCTATCAGCATCCAGTTTCTGAGACAACAAACCAAGAACGGTATCTAAATCTGTGCGTATGTCTTTTTGATTCTTGGCTAGCTTGGCATCTAGAGACTGTTCAATCCTACTTTCAATGGAACTGAGAGCTGTCTCAATGCGGTCAATAGAGGTCTTCAGCTCATTGTACCGAGTCTCACTCAACGAGAATCTCCTCTGATAGGTTAGAGGAGTGGCAGGAGGTGCTGATGGAATTGGTGAGGAGACGTAGACATGTGGGGCTGGTTAGGACTAGAGGAGCAGATTGGACAGGAGGAGGTGTTTGGAGTGGAGGAAGTGGTTGAACTGGTGGAGAAGCTGGAGAAGGAGCAGATATAGCTTGGTGGACTGGAGATGGAGGAGACATAGTCTGTTGGACTGGAGAGGGAGAAGCTAGAGGAAGCAGAGCCGGCAAAGGAAGTGCAGGTGGAGGAGATGGAGGATTCTCTGGAAGGGGTAGGGGCACAGAGGAGGGAGTAGAGATTTCCTCTGAAATAAGTGCTCGTGAGAAAGGGGCTGGACGCCTTCGCACAATAGGAGGTTGGAAGCTAGAAGCCTGAGATTGAGAAGGGGAATTATTAAATGCTGGTATCTCAGAGTCATCCCCTCCTTCAGCAGTGGACTCCTCTAGCAGGCTAAGTTTTCTCTTCCCCTTTCTGGCAACTACTTCCTTAGCAGTATTTCCCTTAGGAGCATTTACAACAAGCTCCCCTGTTCTTGTTCTCTTGATTCCCATTTTGTTCAAGGTAGTTTTGGAATAGAAACTTGTGGGTTGAAGACGGAAGGGGTCTTCATCCTCTGGAAAGACAACCTCAAGATGCATAAAAATCTTCATGAGAAGCAAATTGTAAGGAAAGGAGGTAGCTCTGGATGTCACAGCCTGAATCATCCTTCGAACCACAACATATCCAAGATTAAAGGGGGCCTTTTGGTACAGTGCAAACAAAACAAAAAGCTCCATTGCACTCACCTCATCATGGTGACCACCCTTAGGGATAATATTGTACCCTATCATCTGATGAAATAACCTGACTTTTGCAGTCAGGTGTTTGCCTTTAAGAGGATCAGGGGTATGGTTTGGGTCAAGAACTATAAGCTGTAGAAAACTGAGACCCTCAGAGGTACCAAAGAAAGGAGGCTCAGTGCCGGACATATACTGATAAGTGCAGCTATCCAAATGGGAGCACTCCAGAAGGGCATTAATGAATTTAGGAGTAATCTCTATATGCGTGCTATACACATAGCTCTTTATAATAGAGAAATCAGAAGTAAAACTTATATTGGCGTAAAACATTCTGATGGCTTCCGGGTAATAGTACGATTCGACATCAAAAAGTCCTAATAACCCGAGATCCTTCAAGGGTTCTATGATGTCCATTCCGGCTAAGTCATCAAAGTAAATCCCACGACTGGGAATTAAAGATTTGTACCTATAGTCGTCATGGTACCTTAACTCAACAGCCTTAGAGAGAAAGAAAAGAGATGGCCACTCTTTGGCACGAGGAATCTCTCGTGGAGGAAGAGCTGATACTTTGGCCTTCTTCTTGGCAGGTTTGGGAAGAGCGACAGATGATGAAGCCATTGTTGGGGATGAAAACCTAAAAAGAAACGAAAGAGGTTTTTGGCTGAGGTTTTTTGAAAGAGCGCAAAATGTGAAGCGTCTCTAAGAAGAGACAGAGTTTTTAAAAAAAGAGGGGCATCGCCCGACGAGATGAAGGCACACGTGTAAAACCGATTAACCCGATGGGTCACACGTGTCGGCAGATAAAGAATACATCTTTCGATTCCTACCGATAGAAATGCATCTTCCGATGCCTATTGGATAACACTGCATCTTCCGTTGCCTTCACAAAAAGAAATGCTCTAACACTCAGGAATCACCAACAGGGGAATAACCTTAGTTTTTCTCAACTCGAATGAGGCCTAATCTTATTCTAATATTATTGAATGTCTTTTCATCCAAGGGCTTGGTAAAGATGTCTGCTAGTTGGTCTACTGAATTAACAAATTCTAAGGATATATCACCTCTTTGAACATGATCACGGATGAAGTGATATCTTACATCAATATGTTTGGTTCTAGAGTGCTGGATATGATTTTTGGAAATGTTAATTGCACTGGTGTTATCACACAGAATAGGAATCCTATCATAGAAAAGATTATAGTCTTCTAGAGTTTGTTTCATCCAAAGCATTTGTGCACAGCAACTGCCAGCAGCAATATATTCACTCTCAGCAGTTGACAATGCAACAGAATTTTGTTTCTTAGAATACCAGGAAACTAAGATTCACCAAGGAATTGACATGTTCCACTAGTGCTTTTCCTATCTACTAGACTACCAGCATAGTCAGAATCTGAGTATCCAATCAGATCAAAAGAAGTGTCTTTAGGATACCATAAACCAAAATCATAAGTTCCACTTAGATATTTAAAAATCCTCTTGACAGCATTTAAGTGGGATTCTTTAGGGGCAGCTTGGAATCTAGCACATAGACAGACACTAAAGAGTATATCTGGCCTACTGGCAGTCAGATATAACAAAGAACCAATCATACCACGATATTTTTTAATATCAACACTAATTCCTTTTTCATCTTTATCCAATTTAGTTGTGGTACTCATGGGAGTTTTGGAAGACTTAGAAGATTCTAAACCAAATTTCTTAAGAAGTTCCTTAATGTACTTTTCTTGACAGAAGAAAATTCCATTAGGAGATTGACTGATCTGGAAGCCTAAGAAGAATTTTAACTCCCCCATCATACTCATTTCAAATTCACTTTGCATGAGGGAGGAAAACTCATTACACATGGTGACATTAGTTGATCCAAAAATAATGTCATCAACATAGATTTGAACTAACAGAATGTCATTATCCTTTTGCATGGTAAATAGAGTTGAATCTGAATTTCTCTTTTTGAAATTTCTTTCTTCAAGAAAATTCTTCAATCTATCGTACCATGCTCTAGGAGCCTGCTTAAGACCATAAAGAGCTTTCTTAAGTCTATACACATGGTTAGGTTTAGCATAGTCTTCGAATTCCTAAGGGCTGCTCTACATAGACTTCTTCCTAAATAAAACCATTTAAAAAAGCACTCTTTACATCCATTTGAAAGAGTGTGAAGTTTTTGAAGCAAGCATAAGCTAAGAGCATCCTAATGGATTCTAATTGAGCTACAGGTGCAAAGGTTTCCTCAAAATCTATTCCTTCTTCTTGATTGTAACCTTTAGCAACTAGTCTAGCCTTATTTCTAACAACAATCTCATTTTCATCTAATTTGTTCTTGTAAACCCTTTTAGTTCCAATAATGGGATGATCCTTAGGCCGTGGAACAAGTTCCATACCTTGCTCCTTTCAAATTGATTTAGCTTCCTCTTGCATAGCTAAAATCCAATTCTCATCATTCTCGGCCTCTTCAAACTTCTTAGGCTCTACTTGAGAGATAAATGCCACATTGGCATAGAGATTCCTAAGAGAGGATCTAGTCTTAACTCTTAGATAATGATCACCTAAGACTTCATCTATTGGAGGGTTTCTTATATACTTCCAATCTCTTGGAAGAACAGGATTTTAATCCTTGACAGGAACAATATTTAGGGAAGTAGAAGAAAGTTCTAAAGGTTTTTCTACTGATGAGGGTCACTAGGCTTTTCTAAAGAAAGAGAATCCAGTTGATTATCCAAAGTATCATCCTCATCCACATTGATTGTAGGCTGAGGGGACTCATCAAAGTTGACATGAACTGATTCTTCTACCACTAGAGTTCTCCTATTGAATACTCTATATGCTTTACTGGAAAGTGAATAACCAAGAAAAATTCCAAGGTCAGATTTGGAATCGAATTTTCCTAGTTATCCTTAGTGTTGAGAATAAAGCACTTACTACCAAAGGCTCTAAAATATTTAACAGATGGAGTTTTTCCATGCCAAAGCTCATATGGAGTTTTCTCAAGAATAGGTCTTATAGAGACCCGATTTAGCACATAACAAGCAGTAGCAACATCTTCAGCCCAGAAATACTTAGGAAGGGAATTTTCATTAAGCATGGTTTGGGCAAGCTCTTGGAGAGACCTATTTTTCCTCTCAACAACACCATTTTGTTGAGGGGTTCTAGGAGAGGAGAAATTGTGCTCAATTCATACTTGAGACACAAGGTTCAAATCTCTCATTTTCAAATTCTCCACCATGATCACTACGGATAGCAACAATGGTGAGCTCCTTTTCATTTTGAACTTTTTTCCTAAAGCTAGAAAAGGTATCAAAAGTCTCATCCTTAGACTTCAGAAAGAAAACCCAAGTGAATCTAGAGAAGTCATCTACAATAACAAAGGCATAAAATTTGCCTCCTAAGCTTGCTATATTGGAAGGACCAAAGAGGTCCATGTGAAGAAGTTGGAGCGGTTTAGAAGTAGAATTTACATTCTTCGATGCAAAGGAACTTTTGATTTGCTTACCCATTTGGCAGGCTTCACAGACCTTATCCTTCTCAAAGGATATCTTAGGGATTCCTCTAACTAAATTCTCCTTAGTAATCTTAGCTAAGGTATCCATCCCTACATGTCCTAATCTCCTATGCCAGATCCAAGAATCATGGAAAGAATTAACAGTAAAACATTTTTCATCAACATGCTCAATAGCATCCATGTCAATAATATAGATATTTTCTTTCCTATAGCCAGTGAACAGAGTTTTGTCATTAGATGCATCATTAATTATGCAAGAGTTTGATTTAAAAATCACCTCATAACCTTTATCACATAACTGGCTAATACTAAGCAGATTATGCTTTAATCCCTCAACGAACAGCACATTTTCAATAGTAGGATTAAAACTATTACCTATATTGCCGATGCTAACAATTTTGCCCTTTTGGTTTCCACCAAAAATGACACTTCCTTTCTTTTTGTTGACAGCAGCAAACATGGTTGAGTCTCCTGTCATATGCCTCGAGCATCCACTGTCGAGGTACCACTGGTTCTTTCCAGGAGAGCACTCAACCTGCAAAACAGTAATCAATTGGTCTTCTTAGGTACCTAAATCTTTTGGGTCCTAGTGTTAGGTATGGTTCCTTTAGGAACCCATTGTAATTTACAACCAGCTTTCTTGTCGTTTTTTTTTAAAGGGCATACAAAGGACTTATGTCCTACTTCATTACACGCATGGCATACAGTAGATTTAACAAATAAATTCTTATAAGATTTCTTTTTACTGAACCTGTCATATCCTAAGCCAGATTTATCAAATTGCATTCTCTGATCACTTAACAGCATGTTCAGTTGATTACTACTATAAGTGTATTTCTGAACAAAATTATTTAAAGTTTCATTTTTCTTTTTCAATTCTGTGATCTCTTTTTCATGCAATTCCTCTTCTTTAGTATGCTTTTCTAATAAACCTGCATTTTCTCTTTTCAACAAGATATATTTGTTCTTAAAAATACCAAATTGCTTAACCAAGTCATTAAAAGTATCAATTAGTTCACCATCTTCATTATCACTTAAAATATTGGCAGAAGAAGAACTAACCTTATCCTCATGTGCCATGAAGCACAGGTTGACTACTTCCTCATCTTCTGAAGAAAAGGTGTCACCTTCACTGTCATCCCAAGTGGCCTTCATAGCCTTCTTCTTAAATTTCTTGGGATATTTCTTGGCCTGTGGACAATCTGCCTTCATGTGGCTAGGCTTTCCACACCCAAAGCAAGTGATTTCCTTCTCCTTGTGAGATTTCTCACCCTTTGGAAATCTCCTTCCTTGCATTCTTTTTCTTTGGAGGAATTTGCTGAACCTCCTTGTAATGAGGGCAGTATCCTCATCATCATCATCTTCTTCTTCTTCAGATACTTCTTGTTTACTGGAAGAGGCTTTCATAGCAATATCCTTTCTTTTTGTAACCTCTTTCTCCTTAAGGTCTTCCTTCTCATTTGACCTCATAGTGATCTCATGTGTCATCAGAGAGCCAATGAGCTCTTCCAACTTGAGCACCGTTAGATCCCGAGCTTCTTGTATTGCTGTCACCTTTGGTTGCCAGGCTCTGGGTAGACATCTCAAAATTTTTCTTACCTGTTCTTCACCTGAGTAAATCTTACCGAGAGCTTTTAAACCATTAGTAATGTTAGTGAACCGAGTAAACATAGATGAAATAGACTCATCCTTTAACATGGTAAAAAGTTCATACTCGTGTACTAACATATTTAACTTGCTCTATTTCACCTGATTTGTGCCCTCGTGTGTGACCTCTAATAAGTGCCAAATCTCTTGGGCACTCTCACACCCTTGTACTCTATTAAATTCTTCTCTATTCAGAGCACAGTACAGGGTGTTTATAGCCTTGGCATTTAAGTTCAAGTTCTTTTTATCTGTATCATTTAGTTCGTGTGAAGCTTTGGGGATCTTCACACCATTCTCTGTTTTGACAGCAATGTAAGGACCATTTTCTATATTATTCCATAGTTCATAGTCCACCGCTTGAACGAATATTCTCATTCTAGACTTCCAGTAGACATAATCACTACCATCAAAGAAGGGAGGTCTATTTGTTGCTTGACCTTCTATTTGTGTGGTGTTAGTGTTGAATGCCATTGTGAAAATTTATAACACAGTGTTTAAACACAGCTTAGACAATGATAACCTAGCTCTGATACCAATTGTAGGATCGAGATTGTCTAAGAGGGGGGTGAATTAGACCTTTTTAATTTTCTTAAACTAATCAGCAAGCAAACACAATAATACAAATAACAGAAAGAGAGAGAAAAATCAACACAAGATTTTTATGTGGTTCGGCCAAACCTTGCCTACATCCACGCTTCAAGGTTCACCCCTTGAAGATCCTTAACATTCTCCTCAGCGAGAAAAAACAGATCGGAATTCCGGGCTCCGATCAACTGCCTTTACAATTCATGATTGAACTTCACGGGCGTCAATCCACTGCCTTATACAGATTGTAGAGTTTGTAAATGGTAAACTCAGACTACACTCTCACAAGGATTAAATCTCAAGTTAATGTAGAGAGGTTTAGGAGAAATACAGAGTATGAATGATTTTGCAGATTAGGGCTCAAGAGTAAGATTCGCAAAAGTTGTTCCTTCGTGCTCTAACCTTGGCTTAAATACTCTGCATGTTAGTCGGCTCTTGACTTCAATGCTCCTTTCTTCAAATGGAAAATGTTACTGTTGGGAAGCATCCGTACTAGATCAGGTAGCCGTTTCCATCTGTAGTTACAAGTCGTCGTCGCCATTAAAGTTCTGGAGTTAATGCTGAAAACGACGTCACTGTAGCTTCGCGGCTATTTTGAATTCTGGCGGAAGATCATCAGTGGAAGCAGCATCGGCAGATGCAGCTCGAATGTTATCGGCAGATGGAGCTCGAAAGTTATCGGCAGATGCAGCTCGAATGTTATCGGCAGATGCAGCTCGAATGTTATCGGCAGATGCAGCTCGAATGTTATCGGCAGATGCAGCTCGAATGTTATCGGCAGATGCAGCTCGAATGTTATCGGCAGATGCAGCTCGAATGTTATCGGCAGATGCAGCTCGAATGTTATCGGCAGATGCAGCTCGAATGTTATCGGCAGATGCAGCTCGAATGTTATCGGCAGATGCAGCTCGAATGTTATCGGCAGATGCAGCTCGAATGTTATCGGCAGATGCAGCTCGAATGTTATCGGCAGATGCAGCTCGAATGTTATCGGCAGATGCAGCTCGAATGTTATCGGCAGATGCAGCTCGAATGTTATCGGCAGATGCAGCTCGAATGTTATCGGCAGATGCAGCTCGAATGTTATCGGCAGATGCAGCTCGAATGTTATCGGCAGATGCAGCTCGAATGTTATCGGCAGATGCAGCTCGAATGTTATCGGCAGATGGAGCTCGAAAGTTATCGGCAGATGCAGCTCGAATGTTATCGGCAGATGCAGCTCGAATGTTATCGGCAGATGGAGCTCGAAAGTTATCGGCAGATGCAGCTCGAATGTTATCGGCAGATGCAGCTCGAATGTTATCGGCAGATGGAGCTCGAAAGTTATCGGCAGATGCAGCTCGAATGTTATCGGCAGATGCAGCTCGAATGTTATCGGCAGATGCAGCTCGAATGTTATCGGCAGATGCAGCTCGAATGTTATCGGCAGATGCAGCTCGAATGTTATCGGCAGATGCAGCTCGAATGTTATCGGCAGATGCAGCTTGGAATGCTATCGGCAGATGCAGCTCGAATGTTATCGGCAGATGCAGCTTGGAATGCTATCGGCAGATGCAGCTCGAATGTTATCGGCAGATGCAGCTCGAATGTTATCGGCAGATGCAGCTCGAATGTTATCGGCAGATGCAGCTCGAAAGTTATCGGCAGATGCAAGGCTTTGAATTCCATCGGCTGATGCACCTTGAAAAATCGTCGGCAAGATGCATCTTTCAAAACTTCATCGGCAAGAAACATCCTATCAATTCGATTGGCAGAATTATCTTGGCATTCCATCGGTAGATGTGAGTATTGAATGCCATCGGTAGATGTGACTTAAACGCCATCGGTAGATGTCTTTATTTAAGTACTTGCTTGTGTTTAGCAATCGGTTTTGAGTTGTCTTCAAATGCCATCGGCAGGAAGAGGAAGAACTAAAACAGATGTAATCGGCAGATGTAACTTTTGTTTACCAATTTTTCAGCCATGTACACTTAACTCGATTCTTTAGACAACTAAAATACCCTTTTTAAGGGTATTTCAAAAGATTAAAATCAAATGCATAATTCAATATTCTCATTTTATAAACATAATCAAATTACATACTTAACATTCAAATTCATCATCAAAAACATATTTAGACTTAAACTCTATTTAAGTCAACAAGAATTACAGAGGAGAGTGTTCCAGAGAGCCGACGAAAACCGTGAGGAAGAGGAGGAGAAAAGGAGGGAGAAAAGTCAGAATCGTCGATCTTTCCTTTAGGTAAAGTTGTTCAGCGCGTCGAGAGAAGCGTTTTGGCGTAAAAATTATTAAGCTCGGTGGAGGTTTTCAGGTTAAAGAGGTGGAACCGACAACCACGTAAGTAAATCTAATGGCTAGATTAGTTAATTTAGACTTTATTACATTCCTAGGTAGAGATATATTAATGATGTTGGGATTGGTTTAAATGTTAGATATATATATTTATGATTTTGTTAGAGATTTGAAGATGGAGGTGCGTAAACTGTGACTTGATTATTTAGTTTTAGTTAAATTGATGGAGTTTAAATAAAATTGAGAAAATTACGTGGAGATTGAATTGTGTTGGAAGTAATGATTGAATAGTGTTTGGTGGAATTTGAAAGTGTTTTGTTTGAATAAAATATGTTTATTGAAAAACATTGTATTTCAAATTGGTGGTTTATACTCATTGAATCAAATACTTGCATTAAACGGTTCTTCTTAAATTGCTTTTATGCATACATAGCATAAGAATTTTTAAATGAATGTTTCATTGCTTTTCAAAATTTTAAAGCCTATATATTAAGAAAGAGGAAGTGGCAAGTATTTAGAAAATGTAATTTGCCTCTAATTATGCACAATATGTATAACTATGATGAGAAAGAGTAGGGGCCTTACGCATAGGCGTCTCCCTTGGGTTGAAAATCCCTAAACCTCAATAGGGTAGCAAGCTCGAGGTACTACAGTCTGGTCGGTGAAAGCCCGAGAATCTGTAAGGATTTGTTATAGTTTTACGTGTTAGGATGATATTGGATTGCATTTCTAACAAATATCATTGATTGTTAAATTATGAAATAGATTTTATTTGACTTCCTGATTTTAATGCAAAGTTGTTTTATTTGCATTGGATTATGTGATGGTAAAAATTGTGGTTTTAAATGCATAGATTTATTACATTTCCATTTGATCATTAGGTTAAATTGGTTTTCAAGACGTTGATTTCAAACATGTACATTTTATAATAATTGCATGAGTTTTCGAAATGAATTTAAAGTCAACTGATTTCATACCAATCATGATTTGGCGGAGGATGGTGTTTGGTCCTAGTGAATGTGGTAGAGTTTGAGTAAGCTATTCTAACTGCTAGATTTATTTGTTGGGCGTAAAGTTCATTCGTGGATTATCTATATTTTTCAGATATTTGATACGTTCAACGAGAATGATAGAACGAGTCAATGGTAATGAATGTACAACGAGGCATAGGATCGATCTGGAATTATAATTTTATTGTCAGAGTTGGAAAGTCACTTGTCGTGACTCATTTTTATTTTATTATTTCACTGTACTCTGGTGTTTGATGTAAAATTGTTGGACGAGTATAAATGTCGATGGTTCATTGGTTTGTTCTTTAAATCTTAATTAAGGATGCCACGTAAGATAAATGTTTGAAAGTCGTTGCATTGAATGGTCGTTGGTCTTACGTTGAATAATTCTCATGTCAAGAATCCTATCCTTCGGGATCCGGGCCGGGTTGGGTCCTAACACAAACACACAGAAAGATGCGACAAACACAAAGGAAACAAACTGTAACACCCGGCATTTTTGCCATGTAATAATCTGTTGAATTGTTGTATGGATTTAAATTACCATAAATACAGAAACTATTTTATTATAAATTTTGGAGCGTTTAGTGTGGCGCGAAGCAAACTAATGTGTAACTAAACAAAACACTAAGTTTAAAACCAATGGAAGGGTAAATTAGGAAGAAATTAAGGTTGGTGGGAGAAATCAAATGGATGATTGACACTTGGCAAACTTGTGGAAGAAGACAAGCCATGTATTCCTATTTCCTTCTCTTCCTCCTACGTGAGACATTTCCCTCTCTGCTTCTCTCTTTTGGTTGAAGAAAACCAACGCGAGGAGTTTCTTCCTTCTCTGATTTTTCCTCCTGCTTTTCGGTCTATGGTAATCATCTTAGATAGAAAATGATTTTTTTTAATTTATTTATTTGCTAGTTTCGTGATGTTTTGGGTTAATGTCCGTTTATGCATGCTATAGGTTCGTGAACCACAGTGCTCGTGCGTTCAAGCTTGTTGCATTTCGGACCACAGGTAAGTTCATATCCGTAGGTTGGCCCTTAAGGCCCTACATCTCGGAGGTACTAGGTTTTCTGTTCTTTCAGGTTGTTTCGGATAGAAAGGTTATAGTTATGTTCTGAGTTGTCTATGTTCTGTTTCGCCGTATGTTCTGTTATTTCTGTCATCTGCTCTCTGCCTGTTTAAGTTCAAGCACTATTCATGCATACACGTTTTCTATGAAAGACATGCAAATGTTTTCTGTACACTGTTTGAAACTAAATAAGATAAAATCTGACTGAAATGTACCGGTTAAGTGCGGGACGGGGACTGGCCTACTGTTTCTGTTCTGAATCTGTTCTGAAAACCTGTTGTGCCTGTCGTGCACTGCCTGTTTCCCTACAAGCCCCACTTATACCCCTCTGCCACTGAAACGTAATGTTCTGTACTGTCACTGTATTTCTGAAAACTGCATGCATAGCATTTTGCATCACTGCATATCTATTATATTCTTACTGAGCTTTAGGCTCATAGATGCACTGTCTGATGTAGGTACTGAACCCGTAGATGAGGACTTTGTGCCTCAATCTGATGATTAGGTGGCTGGTGGCTTGAGCTCATGGGGGTTTGGTTGCTGCAGTCAGACAAATTCTTTCCCGAGGTTTAAGTTTTCTGTAATGTCTATATCTGTAAAGTTTTTTTGAAATTATGGTTTTGTTGTAAAAACCCTGTAAAAACTTCTATTCTTGGAAAATTCTGCAAATATATGTTAGGTTCTGTACTGATCCTCAGATTTTAAAATAATGAACAGGTTCTGACGTCTAAGTTTTAAAAACTGCTGTATTTGACAGTTGAATTCATGTTCTGAATATTCTGAGATTGTTTGGAGTATTATCTGTTAGTTTGTGCGTGGATGACTTCTTGTTTTGGAACTATCCATGCAGTCTGTTTCCTTTGAATCTGTTAATTGTAAAGTGTGCTCTACATCCTTGTGTAGAATCGGGCATTGAAGGTTTACAACTTTCATGCTTTCTGTATGTCCTGTATTTGACAGTTGAATGATGTTTTGAATGTTCTGAAATGTTTTAGAATATTTTCCTATTTTAAGGTTTGCATGGATGGTCTCGAATACTAGAGCTATCCATGCAGTCTGTCATTCTTAAATCTGTCGGTTGAAATCTATCATCTGCAAAGTGTGTTTCAAAAATCTTGTTTTGAATCGGGTTTTGAAGGTTTGAAACCCTTATGCCTTCTGTTTTGATGCTCCCTGCCCGTATGTCTTTCTGCTTCCGGCTGACGTCATCCATCTTCCGGCTGACGTCATCCATCTTCCGGCTGACGTCATCCATCTTCCGGCTGACGTCATCCATCTTCCGGCTGACGTCATCCATCTTCCGGCTGACGTCATCCATCTTCCGGCTGACGTCATCCATCTTCCGGCTGACGTCATCCATCTTCCGGCTGACGTCATCCATCTTCCGGCTGACGTCATCCATCTTCCGGCTGACGTCATCCATCTTCCGGCTGACGTCATCCATCTTCCGGCTGACGTCATCCATCTTCCGGCTGACGTCATCCATCTTCCGGCTGACGTCATCCATCTTCCGGCTGACGTCATCCATCTTCCGGCTGACGTCATCCATCTTCCGGCTGACGTCATCCATCTTCCGGCTGACGTCATCCATCTTCCGGCTGACGTCATCCATCTTCCGGCTGACGTCATCCATCTTCCGGCTGACGTCATCCATCTTCCGGCTGACGTCATCCATCTTCCGGCTGACGTCATCCATCTTCCGGCTGACGTCATCCATCTTCCGGCTGACGTCATCCATCTTCCGGCTGACGTCATCCATCTTCCGGCTGACGTCATCCATCTTCCGGCTGACGTCATCCATCTTCCGGCTGACGTCATCCATCTTCCGGCTGACGTCATCCATCTTCCGGCTGACGTCATCCATCTTCCGGCTGACGTCATCCATCTTCCGGCTGACGTCATCCATCTTCCGGCTGACGTCATCCATCTTCCGGCTGACGTCATCCATCTTCCGGCTGACGTCATCCATCTTCCGGCTGACGTCATCCATCTTCCGGCTGACGTCATCCATCTTCCGGCTGACGTCATCCATCTTCCGGCTGACGTCATCCATCTTCCGGCTGACGTCATCCATCTTCCGGCTGACGTCATCCATCTTCCGGCTGACGTCATCCATCTTCCGGCTGACGTCATCCATCTTCCGGCTGACGTCATCCATCTTCCGGCTGACGTCATCCATCTTCCGGCTGACGTCCACCTCCACCGCCAGTTCAATTATCTCATCCGATGACGTCTTCATCTCATCCGGTGTTGTCTGTTGCCTGTATCTTCCGGCTGACATCATCCATCTTCCGGCTGACGTCATCACCTCATCCGGTGTTGTCTGTTGTCTGTATCTTCCGGCTGACGTCATCCATCTTCCGGCTGACGTCATCACCTCATCCGATCTCATCTGCTGTCTGTATCTTCCGGTTGACGTCATCCATCTTCCGGCTGACGTCATCACCTCATCCGAATTCCGTCTGCTGCCTGTATCTTCCGTCTGACGTCACCCATCTTCCGGCTGACGTCACCACCTCTTCCGCCCAGTTTTACTCAGCCTCTTCCGCTGAATATTGTTCGTCTTTTGTCGTATCTGAATCCACCGATAGCTTTAATCTTCCGCCTGACGTCATCCTTACTTCTGTCTTTGCAAATGCATCTTCCACCTGACGTCAGCTCACATCTTCCGCCCAACAGTATTTTATTAGTTTTTAAACTAAGTCTTCCGCCAGTTCTCTGCCTACATCTTCCGTCCAGCTTTAAATTTCTTCTGTTTGCCTCAATTTATTCCTGTTATTTCTGTTTTTCCTACTTAATTCTGTTTCTTCATTTTAGTCACTCATTCCTGTAATCTCAGCTCTGAGTTAGTTCTCGTTTCTCTTTCTCTGTGATTCTGAAATTTTGTTAATTACTGTAGTCCCTCCCTTTCTGTAAAATTTTATGTTTAGGGTTTTGCATTGATAGTACACGTCTTCTGTCATTTTATTTCTGTTCTTCGGCGAAGTTCTAAAAGCTCAGTTTGTTTTCATAAGTTGTCCAGTGCATTTGGTAAACGTTTTTCCGTCTTTTTGTTCTAGTAACGTTGTCTGTTCAAAAAAAAAATTTATAGTCACCGTTATCCGTTTTCTGTCCAGGAGTGACGGCTTGGATCTCGGACTCCGATCGGGTTCCGGTTTCGGGCTGTCACACAAACACACATAAGTGCTCTCGGTCAACAATTTTGAAGCGTCTCCCAACATAGCAGAAATAACTTAAAAAAAAGGGTATTATCGATTTTAACTATTTACTATGCATTTTATTTTAGTTAGCCCTTTGTACTAAAAAAATCGACAAACCAAACCCTGTATTTTGATTCTGTTATTAGTTTTGACCTTCCATCAATAATTTCGTTAAACCTTAATTTAAAAAATTACCAAACGATATTAGATTCATTTGAAATTTTTACTACATATTCAATACTTAATGAGACGATAATCTGGAAATTTTCGTGATCTTTTAAGAAATGTACGATTTATTGTAATTTTATTTTAGTAATTTATAAAAATATTATAATAAATCATACAAGTTTTAGAAAATGACAAAAAAATTTCTATTATCTACCCAGGGTGAACATGTGAAAAATATTTTAAATAAATCTAATATCGTTTGGTATTTTTTTAAAAATTAATTTATAAAGTAAAGAAGAAACTGAGATTAATTTTAAAAAATAACAAAAAATATTGGATTTATTTTAAAAATTTTCTACATGTTCATCACATCATGGGTAGATAATAGAAAAATTTGTAATTTTCTAGAACTTGTATGATTTATTATAATATTTTTATAAAATACTAAAATAAAATTACAATAAATCGTAAATGTGTTAACAAATCGCGAAAATTTTCAAATTATCTTCTCATTAAGTAGTGAACATGTGGTAAAAATTTTAAGTAAATCAATATCGTTTGGTAATTTTTTAAATGAGGGTTTAACAAAGTTGTTGATGGAAGGTCAAAATTGATAACAAAATCAAAGTACAGGGTTTGGTTTGCCGATTTTTTAGCACAGGGGGCTAACTGAAATAAAGTGCATAGTATAGGGTTAAAATCGATAATTACCTTAAAAAACAAAGAATGTGTGGAAAATCGAAAATGGCGAAAGGAAAGAGAAGAGGAAGTGGACAAACCTATTATTACCTCAAACTGCACCGATGGATTGAAAGAAGCGTTGTGGAATGAGTGGAACGACGAAAGGAACCTATGCCGGTCTGGCAGGATGGTCTAGTCCTTTACGGGAAAAGAACTCTTCTAAGGGGAAGAGTGCTCCAACATTTGAAACTACCTTTCGTGGGCTATTTCGCCCTCAAAAGAGGTCTGGAGGACGAAAGGCGAAGGCCCGTGGCTGACCCAAATAGCAACTCAGTGCCTTGGGCAAAGAAGTCCCTCGCTGCCGAAGGAGTTCACGGCGTAAGGGGAATGGTTTCTCCAACCTTCTTTGTCACGACCCTAATACTGTACCCAATTTCCGTACTATATATATATATATTTTGTACTTATCGTTATAAAAACCTTAAGCGGAGATTAAATCGAAATCAGAGTTATTTAGTAAGTCGTTTAAAACAAATACTAAAACAATTGAAATTAAAACAATTTAAATCAATTACAACAATTAAATAAATAAATTAAAAAAGAAACGTAAAATCGGTCGAGGGACAGAAGGGGAAAATCCCCACTCAAAATGAGGGGCGCTCGAACGCCAAATGATAGGCGTTCGGGCGCCACCCTCCTGGCCGCACGGTCGGCCATCGCTTGGCCGATCGTGCGCCCCTCTTTTTCCTCTTCTCGCGCCCGATCGCAGCTCCTCCCGAGCCCGATCGCTGAACTCTCTGGAAAACCAGAGAGTTCTATGTTCGAGCGCCTGCATTCAGGCGTTTGATCGCCCCCTACTCTTTTTCTTCTTCATTCATTTTTCTCCTTCATACGCCTACACATTTCACAATATTCACTCAACGCTTCATCACCAATATCACTATCACATAATTTAACATAAAACACCCGATATCCATACGTCTTCTGAAATACCACCCCGAAACCTACTCGAAACGAAATTAAAACAAAGTACGTTTTCATGAAAATAAACCGCGTGGATATGTTTAAAATCTAAACAAATCCTCCTGTTTTAAAATCAACAAAAGATTATAAAATCCATTTTCAATACATTTCAAAACATCAAAACATAAACCTATCAACTACTAGAACCAAGCATCCTAAAATGTCTATACAATCATCAGCCCAAAACTTCCCAAAATCCCAAAATCTATACATACGTCCCCACGGGTCAGGTAAGCGTCAACTGCGCCAGCACACCACTGCAGCCATCCTTCGTCAACTGAACTCATGCCTCAGAGGGAGGAATCTCGTCCTCACCTGTCTCCTCGTAATCACCTACACCATACAGACACCTATGAAATAAAAATCTCAGCAAGCTCTCATAAATGCAATGCATGCTGTGCGTATGAGTTCTTAATCATGCGTCATTTTCATTACTTTTCTTTACTTTGTGGGTGTCACCGAGATCTCTTCCCCCTAACCGGAGAGAGCACATCCAGCGGTCGGACTACTCTTTCCAGCTAGAAGGGGGGGTACACGCTTACAACACGTATAGCCGTGCCTGGGCCCCATCTCGCGTGACCTGTAACTATATGAGTACGTGTTAGATGTGGTATTGTGACAGACCCGTAAGTCGATCTACACAATAGATCAATAGCCCCTCTCCAGGCCACATCGCCATTTTCTTTAAAACACCGTGCGAAAATTCGTTTTCATGCTTTATAAAACCCGTGATGCGTGAGCAGTTCAATATGACATAAAGTAAACATACATGATTTATACCATCGAGACAATAAAGCAATTAAAAACATAACCTATACAGAACTAATCCTAACTACCCAACCAAAACATATTTAAGCCTATGTATCTCCGAAACTCCTCGAGACGACCACGACGTACGGTGTAGGCCAATCGGCCAGAGAAGATCACGAGAACTTACCTCGTGTCCAAAGCGGCTCAAGCTCCATCCACGAGCGTTGTTTACCTAAGCAATTTAGAACGTTTATCATTAAAACGAATTCAAACTTCTAAACGTCCAAATTTAACCAAAACCTTACCTAAGGAATTTCTTAAAATCTCAACCTAACTAATCGAAGTATTTAAACAATGATTTAACGCTCGATAGTTTAAAATTCCAATTAACGAGTTTTCTTAAAAACCCGAAAATTCTCCAATTTTAACATTTCTCACAAATCACTCTAACTTCGTCCCATAACGTTCAATACGTCCTATACATTCGTAATCTACAACAATCTATCGATTTCGAACCCTAAATCTCGATTTCTAACAAAACCCTAATCGAAAACCTAACCGTATAACTTTGCGAAAACCGAAAACTAACGCTCTAAAACTTTAGAATCATACCTAGAGCGTCGAATGGAGGAGAAAACGTGATGAAAACGGAACGATTGGAGGACGAACGGAGGTTGGAAGTGAGAATTGCCGTGAATCGCCAAGGAGGGAGGAGAAGTCGCAAGGAGAGAGAGGAGTTCACGTGGAGAAGAAGAAGAAGACAATTCAATTTTAATAAAAATTGACTTGGTAAATTACCGTTTCGCCCTTCCTTTGTTTTCTATTTGTTTTGTCCTTTGTTTCGTTAATTAACCGTCGATTCGGTTTCACCAAATCTTCTTATTTCACCAATATGCCCAACTTATTATTTGAGATTTATTAAAAATGTCCGTTCGCAAATCGGACCCCATTTACTATTTTTACTAAAACGTCCTTTGTATTACGAGAAACTTATTTACTCGGAATATAGCGTTATTACTCCGAAAATTCTCGTAAATTCTGTAAAATTCCTATTAATCGTTAGGATCGAAATGATGCTTTCTTTTTATAAAACAGGCTTGATTTGACATATTTACAAGAATGCCAACATATATATTATAATATGAAATCCGTACAAGTCGGATGCTACATTCTTCCAAATTCCAACTCATGAGAGATAAGAGAGAAGGATGGATAAGAACACCTCCAAGCAACCATCAAGCTTGAGGAGCAATGTGGTGAATTCATCCCACTGAGGATGAACACCGAGAGAGAAACCCACTGAGGTCCTCTGAAGATGAAGGTACACTTCACTATTTTTCAAATATTGATTCTATTGACTAAATTTTTACAATGGATCGGCTCATCCTTAAATAGAGGAAGAAATGAGCTTGAAGGAAGAAGGAAGAAAAACAACAACAAAAATAGTCGTTGGAAAGTAGCAGTTGGCGCGGTTACTGTTCACCCGCGCACGCCGCTACCGTACGTGATGTTGCTGGGTCTTCGCGTGCGTACCATAGTCTGTCTGTCGCGTGCCAATGGTGATCAGTTGCTTGGCGATGTGCGCTATCCTGCTCAACGTCGCGCCAATCATCGCTCTATCGCGCACCATCACTGCGGTGTCTTCCTTGCGCGTCATGCCTTCATCTTGCATGCATGCCATCGCTCATCCGTGCGCGCGTCCCCGCTTTCCGACTATGCCTTGCGCGCTGCTGCATCCTCGTGTGCGCATTGCCTTCGTCTTGTGCGTGCGCTGCTGTTGCATCCTGCTGTGCACGCTAGTTGTTTGATGAAATGCCAACTCCATGCGCCAACCTTGATCCGTAGCCAACCTATATGCAACTAATCCTACTCGCATGCTAAACAAATATAAGGCTAAAGTATACCAAAACAATTTAAAGGAAATGGCTAAAGTTTTGCCAACAAAATAAAGTAAATTGAAATGCATGAATTTGTCTAAGGGAAGACATAGTCTCTTTTCGATTTAATAGATTGTCACTTACAAAAATAGCAAACAAATTAGGCCATAAATTGGTTAAAAGACGTACTTCAACTTGAGCTCGGGTCTCAGACCCCGAGGCACATCACCATGGCTGCTAGACTCTGGTGCTGTAACACCTGGCATTTATTTGCCATGTAATCGTTTTCCCGAATCGTAAAGCGGGATCAATATTATTTTAATACAATGAATGCTTTGGTTGAATTGTTGGAATAATTAGTGGAGAACTAAACTAATGTAGAACCAAAACAAATCAATTTGGTTAAAAACCAATGGAAAGGCATAATAGGTAAGAATTAAGGTGGTTGGGAGGATGCAAGTGGATGACTGACACTTGGCAACTTGTTGAAGAAGACATGTCTTCTCTTCCTTCTACATGAAACCCACTTCACTCTTTCCTCTGCTCTTTCCATTCTCTCCTCAGCACTCTCTCTTCCAGTCGACAAACAACCATCGAAGTTACTTCGATCTCCTCATATTTCTTTCTGCTTCTCTGCTAAGGTAAACATCTATTAATGCCAACGAGTTTGGACAAGTTTAAGGTGAGTTTTACTGAGGTTTAGGGTTATGATATTTAGAGAGAGAACTCACTGTTTCTGGATAAAAACACGTTGGTGTGTTTTCTAAAGGGTTGAAATGAGTTTGCTGCATATCCTGCCAATTATTAGTTAGCATTTGCAGCTTGATGATTTTTCTTTCATGCACATCATAGGTTCATGCATTTCCGAGACGATCAAGAATATCAACTTGACAGTAACCAGGTAAGTTCATATGCATAGATTCGGCCCTTAAGGCCCTACATCACGGAGGTACTAGGTTTTCACTTCTGTCGGGGTTGTTTTGGGTAGAAAAGTTAGGGTTATGTCCTGAGATGTCTGTATTTTCTGTTGTCTGTTGTCTTATTTATGTTATCTACCAGTTTAAGTTCAGGCACCGTTCATGCATACACGTTTTCTCTTAAAGACATGCAAATGTTTTCTGTACACGGTTTTGAAGTTAAGAAAGATAAAATCTGACTGTCTGAAATATATTGGTTAAGTGTGGGACGGGGACTGGCACTCTGTTCTGTTCTGATTCTGTACTGTTTACTGTTATGTGCCTGATAGTGCACCGTGCCTAATAGTGCACTCTCTGTATCGCCAGTTCCCCTATAAGCTCCACTTATACCTCACTGTCACTGGAAGATAAATGTTCTGTACTGTCACTGTATTTCTGAAAAGTTCATGCATAGCATATACATCACTGCATTTATTTCTGATATGTTCTTACTGAGTTTTAGACTCATAGGTGAACTCCCTGATGTAGGTACTGAACCCGTGATTGAGGACTTTGTGCCTCAAGCTGATGACTTAATGTAGTTGGCGAAACGAGCTTGCGGGGATTGGTTGTTGCAGCCAGACAAACTTCTATTTAGAGGTTTAAGTATTTTAAGTAAAGTCCATGTCTGTAAACCCTACTAGAACTCTGGTGTTTTGATTTTAAAACTCTGTTGGGGTTCTGTGTTTCTGTTTTAAAAACTCTGTTGGAAACTCTGTTGGGAATATATAATGTATAGGTTCTGATGTTCGAGTTTCTAAATCTCTATAATTGACAGTTGCATAAGTATTTTTTTTAAACATTCTGGAACTGTTTGGAGTTTTCTTTTCAGGTTATGCATGGATTGTTTCAAATTTTAAATCGATCCATGCAGTTAGATTTTTGAACTTCTGTCGTGTTTTTTTAGCACGTTTTAAAACTGTGTGTTGGAATTGGGTTTTGGTTTTTTTGAAGTTTTCATACTTTCTGATTTATGTCTCCCTGTAAAGTAGTCATCCATTCTGTCTTTAAATTTTATCGTCCATTCTGCCTTCTGTTTCTGGTTTTCAAATTTTCTAGTATTTTGGCTAAGTGTTAGTCGTCCACAGACACTTCTGCCCTTTTAAAACAGTTGTCATTCTCTTCTAAAACAGTCGTCCACGTCCATTCTACCTTCAAAATAATGGTCCATTTCGCCTTGAGCTCAGTCGTCTACGCCCTCTGTTAAAATAGTCGTCCATCCTACTTTCTATTTTTATTGTCCATCCTGCCTTCTGTTTTTCTTAAAAGTCCAAGCTGCCTTTGAAGATAGTCGTCCACGCCTTCTTCAAAATAGTCGTCCATTCTGCCTTCTACCTTTCAACGTCCACTCTACTTTCCAGTTTCTGTCCTTCGGGTTTGCACACATTCGGCTAAGTCTAAAAGTCTATTGCTTTTTGTCTTTTACTGTCAACGTCCACGGACTCCTTTGTCTACAGACTCTGACTTTTAATACCAACGTCCACGATCACTGTTTTTATTTTTTAAACGTCCATGGATTCTGTTTGTCCACAGACCCCGACTCTAATTTTAGAGGTCCACGGATTTTGTTTGTCCACAGCTCCCGATTGTCCACGGCTACTGTAGCCTCCCACAGAACAGTCTTCCAACCTTCACTTCCAGAGAAGGTTTCCTCTGTGAATTTTCTGTCAAGGTTTTTAGAAGTTTAAAAGTTTTTTTTTTTTTAAAATATAGTCCACATTTTTCTGTTCTATCCAGAATGATGGCTCCTCGGACCCCGATCGGGTCTCGGGCTGTCACATGTGCAACCCACCACTTCACACCACACTCCTCTATGCTCCAACAACTGACCCTTATACTGGTTCTCATCATGTTGTGACAGCTAATGGTAAGTCCTCCAAAATTACTCAATTTGGTTCTGCTAGTATACCGACAACATGTCGTCCTCTTAAATTAAACATTGTATTTCATACACCACAAATTGCTCATAACCTGCTTAGCATTAATCAACTATGTTGTGAGAATTCTATCTATGTTGAATTTCACTCAAATTATTTTTTTATCAAGGACCGGGTCTCCCACAAAGTACTCCTCCGGGGCTCCCTCACTAACGGATTATACCGAACCCCCTCGGCATCTCAAATTTTGTCTCTCTCGCCTCAAACTAGTCCTCCATCCCACTTGTGGAATTTACGACTAGGTCATCCTTCCCTTACTTTTTACAGTATGTTTTAAATTCGTGTCGTGTTCCTTGTACTAAGAACACTATTTCAAAGTTACGTACTCCTTGTCAAATGAGTAAAATTCATCGTTTACCACTTCAACTTTCTACTTCTCATGCTAGTTTTCCTTTTGACATTATTCATACTAATGTTTGAGGTCCATCTCCTGTAAAGTCTACAACTGGTGCACGATATTTTATCTTGTTTGTTAATGATGGCACTAGATTTACATGTTTTTTCTGTCTGAAATTAAAAAGTGAAGTCCACAATATTTTCATATAATTTCATAAATTTGTTTACACTCACTTTGGTCTTAACATTAAAGTCGTTCAATCCGACTGGGGTGGGGAATTTCAATCCCTTTCAAATGTCTTTAAGACTCTTTGTATACACCATCATGTTTCCTATCCTTATACTCTCAATCAAAATGGACGTGTAGAACGCAAAAATCGTCATGTTGTTGAAATTGGTCTCGGTTTACTTTTTGATTATTCAATTCCTCAACATTTTTTGCCCCATGCTTTTGCTATGCTACCACAGTTAATCAATTTGTGGCCTACACTTGTCCTGAGCCATAAGTCTCCTTTTGAATGTTTGTTACACTCGTTTCCAGCTTATTCCTCGTTGTGTGTTTTAGGTTGTCTATGTTTTCCACTTCTTCGTCCTTTCAATCATTACAAACTTCAACCTCGTTCTTTACCTTGTGTCTTTTTGGGCTAAAGTACTCATCATAAGGTTATATCTGCGTAGATCCTCATTGAAATAAAACATATATTTCCCGTCATGTCACATTTGATGAATCTTCCTTTCCTTTTACTTCCTTTACTCCGTCCAATTCACAACAATCTTCCCTCTCCATTTCAATTATCCCTCTCCCTTTTCCACAAATTTCTATTCACAATATCCATCCATTTGAATCCTACTCCTCCACATCTTCTATCCCTTCTTCTCAGCCTTTTCTATTTCTCATTTTACTAGTCAGCAGTTCCACTCTAAGCAATCAGCCTCTTACTATTAATGATCATTCAATGAGAACTAGATCCAAAGGTGGCATCTTCAAACCAAAGGCTCTTTCTGCTGAATTCTTGTTTGAACCAAAATCATTCCAACAAGCCTCTAAGTTTCCACGATGGCTAGATGCTATAAAGAATGAGATCACCGCGCTCAACAAAAACAACACTTGAAAATTAGTTCATCTTCCACTTGGGGCTAAAATTATTAGATGCAAGTGGGTTTTCAAAATTAAACTCACAGCAGATGGTAATGTTGACCGCTATAAAGCCAGGTTAGTTGCTAAAGGTTATGACCAAACAGAAGACATTGATTATGATGAGACTTTTAGCCCAATTGTAAAGCCCACTACCATACGTACTACGTTGTCCTTAGCCATCTCATTTGGTTGGACCATTAGATAATTGGATATCATCAATGCATTTCTACATGGTGATTTTACTAATACAGTTTTTATGCAGCAACTTCCAGGTTTTGTTGATCATTCTCACCCATCTGCGGTGTGTTTATTACAAAAATCTCTTTATGGTCTCAAACAATCTCCTAAGGCATGGTACCACAAACTATACAATGCTCTGCTGGGGTGGGGTTTCTCGGCATCAAAGTCTGATACATCACTTTTTATATGTTGCAAGCACTTCTCCATTATGATTATGTTGGTCTACGTAGATGACAGTATCCTTACTGGCGACTCAACTTCTCTCCTGGATCAGCTCTCCTTTAATTTCAGTCAAAATTTATGGTATGAGACCTTGAATCCCTTTCTTATTTTCTTGGGATCTCTGTCACTCATACACCTATAGGTATGAGCTTCTCTCAATCCTGGTACATATCTGAGTTGCTTCATAGAGCTAACATGATACTTGCAAACCGGTTCCCACCCCCATAGTTTTAGAACTCATCCTTTCCAAACACTCAGGCACTCTGCTTCCTGACGATACTCTCTACCGTAGAATTGTTGGTGGCTTACAATACTATTGTCTTACTAGACCAGATATTGCTTTTACTATAAACAAGGTTTCTCAATTCATGCATGCCCCCTCAGATGTTCACTGGCAAGCTGTCAAGCAAAATTTGCGATATTTGCAAGGCACTTCATGTCTTGGTATTTCCTTCTCACCGTCTTCATCTATCCATTTAACTTGCTTCACTGACGCAGATTGGGCTTCATATCCGGACGATAGGAAGAGTACAAGTGTGTTCTATTTTTATAGGTCATAATCTTCTTTCATGGTTTTTTGCAAAACAAAATGTCGTTTCTAGTTCTAGCACCGAATCTGAGTATTGAAGTGTAACAAACGGCGCAACAAAAATTCTATGGTTATAATCACTTCTTAAGGAACTTGGTATCGTCTCAATCCCAGCTCCTCTCATTCTATGTGACAACCTGAGCGTAACGTACTTTGCATCTAATCCAGTTCTACATTCAAAATCTAAATATGTGGGAATTGATTTTCATTTGTTCAAAAAAAAGTTAGTTATTAATAGTTAAGTTCACTCTCTCTGAGTATCAACTTGCAGACACTTTTACCAAGCCCCTTCCGCTTGCACATTTCTCAGACTTCACATTCAAGATCTTCGGCCGAAGGCCTTACTCTTATGGGGGGATGTTAGCATAACCATGGTTTAGTAACCGTGGTAAATATGATATAATTGGGTTGTAAGGGTTGTATCAATACATCGATCAAATCAATTTAAAATTCCTCTCTCTCCTCTCCCTCCCTCCCTCCCTCCCTCTTCTTCCTTGTTACTGTTCATCATCGTCTTCAACGTTTTTTGCTCTTCTTCTTCTCAACGCACATCATCCTTTTCTCATTGGTTTAAATTTAAGTCAAAATTGATAAACAAATAGAAAAACTTGAAAAAAAAAAGATGTTACTTAAGAGAAGCAATTAAACTAAAACTGGTTCCATATAAAAGTTGGTAGTGTCACAAATGACCACAGTAAATGAAAGTTAAACTTCTGATACAACTAAAAAAAAATTACTATTAAGTAAACTCCAATGCCGTTAATTTGAAGTTATTATTTGTTAGAATTATGTCTAAAAAGTTCGTGGTGACTTTCAATGAGTGTTTAGCGTAGCGAAATAATCGATATTCAGCAATTGCTCAATATAAGTTATAAGTGGATGTGGGGGTTGCACTCCCTTAGTACAAAACATGTTTTAGGGGTGCATGTATGTATATTATAGTGCAAAAATTTGTTATGTAATTTGATTTTTGCTTAGAGAACTTATTCTTTTTTTTGCCGTGATTTTTATTTTTGTTAATTTAAGTTAAAAAATGGCTAAGTAAATAGAAAAACGGTGTACATTTCTTAAAAAAAATGTAATTAAACCTGAAAAATAAGGATAATATAAGAGCAGGTAGTGTCACAAATAAATAATCGGATGAACGTGACGTGAAAAATGGATAAATGTCTGAGAATGTGAGTGCAGAAATGTTGGGAGAGTAATATTAATTTTATAGTAATTTTTTTAACTTATGAATTTAATTATTATTTATTTACTATCGGTAACAATTATTAATATTTCATTCTTTAAATTATATTTGTTTATTCTTCGTTGTGCTACATAAGTTCTGGAAGTCGTGTAATGAAATATTATATACATTTTGGGTAATGCAATACTAAACTACGTGATTGCTCAGGCACAGGGTGGTTATCTTAATTACACTGTACAACATGTGCTATTATTAAAACGATATTGAAATATAGCTCAATTTACGTGTATATCAACTAATCAAATGCGACGTACTATATTCTTGGAATTATAATCCCAAGTTATCGATCTTAACAATCTGTTAGTCTATTTTTCAATTATTATTCTAACTTACGTTCTAACAAGTATCGATCAAATGGTGCATTAAATATATGCTTAAATAGATTATATCCCGAAAGTATATAAAATATTTTCAATTTGTGAATACCCTTGAAAATAGGTAATTTGGATTTACTAATATGTTTATCGAGTATGTGCAAAAATAGTTTAAATTTACATGTATCACTCAATCAAAAATAATACAAAAAAGAGTATATACAGTGCGGATGCCCTAAGATGAGATTCGGAAGCCCAATCTGAGTCATATGCAAAATAGAAGAACTCTCAGAAGCCCAGTTCTGAGAAGTATTTTGATTCCGAACACCTACAGCGAAAGTCCGGTAGAATCCGCAAAAGCAATCTATTTTAGTTTTAAGATATGATTTCTTCAAGTATGCTCAATTTTAACGTTTTTAAAACTCTCAGTATAACATTTAAATTCTTATTGAATTTAGTCTACTCACTCACGCACCTTAATGACACTTTATTCAAGTCATAATTAGGTAAGGTTCCAAAAGTTGATGCAAAATTGAACGACATTACTGTTTGTTTTAGTTTTCACTTGTTATTCAATAGTTTCTGTTGGAGAGATGTGACTCGTATACTTATTTACTGTTTCATTTAGACTTCTATAAATTTACCTTTGTACAACTTATTTGAACTTATATTGTTTTACTAG
This sequence comes from Begonia masoniana, assembly GCA_022432975.1. Classification (NCBI taxonomy): domain Eukaryota; kingdom Viridiplantae; phylum Streptophyta; class Magnoliopsida; order Cucurbitales; family Begoniaceae; genus Begonia; species Begonia masoniana. Next base: position 11,438,905 of record CM039505.1, on the reverse strand, counting down.
TTATATCTATGGTTTAACCTAAGTTTTATTCTTTGGTTTGAAATTTCTTTTAAGTCATTCGCTATATTATTAATCGTTTCAATCCACTTTCGGGTCAGTCCATTTCTCATTCTGTCGTGGGCACACTTTGAGTCATGACATGTTATATGAATTTATTTTTATCTATGCTATAAAACAAATTTAATCCAATAATCATTTGACCAGAATTTTATGAATGATCGATGTGGTAAAAAGTAATTAGTCATAATAGATATTTTTATCGGCTTGAACACATCGATATAAATAAAAATAAACTTACGTGACAGTTATTCATAAATTTACTGATTTTAAATTGACAGGAAAATAGTTAAAAAATTAAAAATATAAGAATACTAAGAAATTTTAAATTAAAACAAGTGGCGAGTTCATTTGACCCAAAACAAGCCTTCTTTCCAAAATAAAACCTAATAATAATGAGAAATTAATTATCCACGCATCAACATCACCAGCTATAGAAAGTGACTAACACCCTTAGTCTTCCTGCAACCCTGTTCTTCCTCGCCATCTCTCTAGGACAGTGACAATCTTAAAAATGTAATGCTCAAAATATTAGGTTAATTTTAAATCAATAGTAACTATAGTGTTGGAAATTAAAGAGAATGCCGGTTTAACCCTAAATAAAGCCATTAACGTATGAACTAAAAATAGTAAATAAAAAATACAAATAATGACACAATAAAATGCTAATGATTCATTTCTCGAAAATTATGGGAAGAACACCTGGTGAGATTAAGATAAAATTAAATTCAGGTCATGAGAAAATCAAAGCACATCTTTCTGCTTGGAAAAGGAGTTGTTGAGAGAGAAAGTGAGGATGGACCCGGCTGAGATTGACTTTGAAGGCAAACTGCAGTGTTATTTTCTCTCTCTTTCCTAGGAAATGCTCTATTTTTGGCAAACCATTAAATAATATGAACTTTGATTTTGGGTTTTCATTGGGAAAAGGACAAAACTAAAACAATTTCCTTAACAATTCCAGAATCCTTAAGGGTTTTAAAAACTGTTTTTGAAAACTGTTGAACGCGAAATGTATTCTCTCTGCTGTAGTTCTTGCTTTGTGGAGAAGGCAGGAAAGTGATTGGATGGAGATTAGTTCAGTTGTTCCTTCTCCTTCTCTATAAATCAAATGCACACTATTTGCTTTCTTCTGTAACTTATCTTCTCTCTCATCTCCCTGCGTTTTCTCTATCTAGAAAACCTCCACTTTCCTGGGAAAGTGAGAGAAAACAGTTTTGGGGGGGGGGGGGAGGGTGGTGGTGGGGGCGGCTGGTGTTGGGGAGTTTTCCGGCAAACTCGATGACGAGTCTTGCTAGAGAGCCCTCTTGGAGTAGGCTTTTGCCCCGTTTCGGAGTTGCATTAGCTTTACTGGTTGCATGCACTAATGTCGGCTCGGCCTCCGGTAAAAATTTTCTTCTGTATTGGTTAAAACCACTTTTAACCCAAACTATTAATTTAATTTGAAATAACTCTTAAACTAAAAATTCTAAGACTAAAAATTTAAACTATCCAAAATGTAAATAATCAAATACTGACAAGCGGCCAATCACCACATTCTCAATTTATGCCGAGATCAGGGGACCAATCTAAATTGAACGACATTCCGATATGTTCAGTGCTTACGTGACACTAGACACGATGTGGGGGGTGGAGATCCTCGTTCAACGTGCACCGCAATGATTCAAGACTAGAGGGACACCGCCCCGGATCGACCACCACTCGTTCCCTGCCTCTCCTTTTTCAAGGTTCTTAGGAACGAGGGTCATAATCCCGGATCGGCCCCCCGTTCTCAAAATGAGGATGAGAACGGGGGGCCAATTCGAGGCAATGACCCCTCGTTCTCATACCTCATTTTGAGAACAGGGGGCCGATCTGGGACGGTGACTCCTCGTTGTCAAAATTAGTGCTGAGAATAGGGGTCACTGTCCCAGATCGGGGGGCCGATCTCCGACTCTATATAAGGAACCGACCCTCATTCTCACCCCTACTGCTGAAAAAATCAATTTTCTCTCCGGCCCCTTGCGATTTCAACCCAAAATCTGACTATTCCACGCCCCCTAATCGTTTTCTTCAAATATTAGCAAAAAAATCCCACAAATCCGAGCCCTAAATCGTCCAAATCCTAAATTCAACCTAAATCCCTAAATTTTCCTCAAATAGCTCCCAAATTGGTGATTAAACAAAAGACTGCCCGTCACAAGAAGGTCCATCACAAGGTGGCCCGACCAAACGTACTCCGTCAAATTTTCCATCGTTTTCACAAAGAGAACCATTTCAAGAGGGTCCGACAAACCGGGCACCGTTGTCACAAAGTGCTCTGGCCCAAGCGTGACGACCGCCAACTTAGTACGTTTCGATTGAATTTTGAAATCAGATGTGTCAATAGCAGTTTGAGCCAAATATGTCAAACCGTTCAGTTATTCATTCAAAGACAGTCAATTTTAGAGAGTGAGAGTCATTGCAAATCAAAGAGATGCTTGACAATATCGCCCTACACAGGGTGTACAAATTGAGGGGCGATACCTGCTGACCGAATTGTTTGTTTGATTTATGTGAACTTGACCTCTACTGGAAGGGTAGGATGTTTAAAGACGTACATCCTTAGTACATAAATTGTTATACCTCCAGAGTCAATTAATGAATTGCTCGGGTTTTCCGAAGAAGGGAATGATGTGGAGAGATACTACCATGCTTTCTGAGATTGCGGTTTTTTCAGATCGACTGAGAGACTAGAGTTCCTTAGGGAAATTTATCGCAATTCCAACATCGCTGGGTTCGTGAAGCCAAAATCCAAGGATTTGAACATTAGAGCTCGGGTTATTCGCAATCTGATAACCCACATCATTCAACCTCGGGATAGACATAGAGATCTCGTGAGCTGTATTGATCTCTATGTGATGAAGAAGTTATACAACGGGGAGTTGTACAATGGGGAGATGTTCAACTCTAGCTCGTGATTTTAGGTCACATACATGAAATCGGTCGGACGTGCAATAAAAGATCGTTGAGCGAACTCAGATTCAACTAGCAACTGGAGAGCAGATGAGAGCAGAGAGATCTGACGATATATTTGATAGACTTCATTTGATTTGTATGGTCTTAGTTGAAGTCGACAGGACTTGTATGTTCAAGGGAGATTAACGGGCTTCCACCTCTGCAGATGTTCCTATGGAGGACGCTCTCGCTCGACTATTGTCCCCCTAGATGGCTAGTAAGTGGAACAGGATGGAGCAGAGACTAGATTTCCTCGTAGGCTGAGTCGAGGAGCTCACCGTGACACAGAGAGAGCTAGCTGAGTCCCACGGAGAGCTGAAGAAATTCCTCATGGATTGGGTGGAGCGAGACAACGACGATGTCCCATCGCAATTTAGTTTATGTTTTGTATTTCATTTTATGTATTTTACTTTATGTTTGTACTTTAGTTTATGCTATGAGTATTATGATTGTACTTTAGTTTATGTTTGTAATTTAGTTTATGTTCTGTGGTGTATGGTTGTACTTTATTTTATGATTGTATTTGAGTTGTACTTATTTATCTCGAACTGGTTGTTGGTTATCAAGTTATAATTGAGATCGGGGGTCATTTCGGGGCGGTGACCCCTCGTTCTCAATCTTACCAAAAAGTTAGGACCAACAACGTTGAGCCGATCCGAGGCGGTGACCCCCCATTCTCGAATCATGTGTGGTGCATGTTGAATGGGGGGGTCTCCACGCTCCACATCGACCCCCCGTTCTCAGACAGAGATCGGGGAGCCATTTCGAGGCGCCGACCTCCCGTTCTCAATATTACCAAAAAGTTATGGTCAACAATGGGGGGCTGATCCGGTGTGGTGACCCCCCGTTCCCGAGAACCTTGAAAAGAAAGAGGCAGGAAACACAGGTCGATTTGGGGCGGTGTCTCCCTAGTCTCAAATCACATGTGGTGCACGTTGAACGGGAGTCTCTACCCCCAACATCGACCCTTCAACCCAACATGTCCAGTGCCACGTAAGCACTAGACAGATTAGGGGGTCGTTTAATTTAGATCGGCCTCCGAATCTCAATGTAAATTGAGAACGAGGGGTGATCGGTCTCGCCAGAGTTTGATTTGTTACATTTTTTTATAGTTTAAAGTTTTAGTGGTTAAAATTTTTAGTTTAAGGGTCATTTCAAATTAAAACCATATTTTGTGGTTCAAATTGGTTTTAACCCTAAATAATATCAACTTTGATTTTGGGTTTTGAATGGGAAAAGGAAAAAAACTAAACCAATTTCTTTAACGATTCCAGAATCCTCAAGGGTTTTAAAAACTGTTTTTGAAAACTGTTGAATGCGAAATGTATCCTTTTTGCTGTCGTTCTTGCTTTGTGGAGAAGGCAGGAGAGTGGTTGGATGGAGATTAGTTCGGTTGTTCCTTCTCCTTCTCTATAAATGCATACTATTTGCTTTCTTCTGTAACTTATCTTCTCTCTCATCTCCCTGCGTTTTCTCTATGTAGAAAATCTCCACTTTCCTGGGAAAGTGAGAGAAAACAGTAGAAGAGGGGGGAGTTTTCCGGCAAACTCGATGACGAGTCTCGCCAGAGAGTCCTCTTGGAGTAGGCTTTTGCCCTGTTTTGGAGTTGCATTAGCTTTACTGGTTGCATGCACTAATGTCGGCTCAGCCTCCGGTGATAGCTCTCTGCTCCCACCTTTCCTAACTTCTCCGCCTAAAAATAATTACGAATATCTTCCCCTGCCGTCACCTTCACCCCCGCAACCTTATTATTATCAATCTCCACCTCCACCTCCGCCGTTGGATCTATCTCCTCCGCAGCCATATTATTACCAATCACCACCTCCTCCGTCTTCATCTCCTCCGCCACCGTACTTCTACAAATCACCTCCGCCTACCAAAAAGCATCCTCCACTACCATACTACTATAAATCACCGCCTCCTCCACCATCTCTTCCACCACCGCACAGTTACAGCTCCCCTCCGCCTCCTTCACCATCTTATCCACCACCGTATTACAACAAATCTCCACCTCCATCCAAAAAGTCTCCTCCGCCACCTTATCATTACAAATCACCACCTCCCAAAAAGTCTCCTCCGTCACCTCCTCCCCCACCTCCTCCACCTCCCAAAAAGTCTCCTCCCACAACTTATTATTACTATTCTCCTCCTCCACCCAAAACTTCTCCGCCACCACCGCCATCTTACTACTATAAATCTCCTCCCCCACCCACTAAGGTCTTTCCTCCTCCACATCGCTACTCTTCTCCACCGCCACCAGTACATCATCCTCCACCACATCGATTCCCATTCACAGTGAAGGTGATCGGAAAGGTCTACTGCTTCAGATGCTACAACTGGAATGATCCAAAAAAATCACATAATATGAAACCTCTTCAAGGTATAAGCTTTCCTCCACATCTCTACTTTCTTTTATTTTGGGTCATCATTATTGAACAAAGCTTAATTTTATGTTAATCGTCGAAACTATTTTGATCGGAGCAGGTGCAGTTGTGAAGGTGACTTGCAAGGGCGGAAAGAAGACCATTGAAGCTTACGGTACAACCAGAAACAGTGGACTGTTCATCTTCCCGATCAAAGGCTTTGACTTTTTTAAGTATGGATCAAAGGTTTGTACGGCAAAGCTCCACGTGGCACCCAAACACTCGTTTTGCAATATCCCGACCAACCTTAATTGGGGTAAAACAGGTGCTAGGCTGAAAGTGATGTCAAAGACCAAGTCCAAGGTTGTTCTCTATGCTTCCCCCTTCGCTTATGCTTCTAAGAAACCTCACAAAAAATGTCACAAGACCATTCCCAAACACCTCCCTCCTCCACCGCCGCCGCCATCGCCGCCAGTTTATCCGTCCAACCCACCTCCATCTCTGCCATATTACTACCAATCTCCACCACCTCCATCATTGTCTCCACCACCACCACCTCTAGCTCCTTCTCCTCCACCGCCGTCCCCATCTCCACCTCCACCTCCACTGCAACCCCCGTCTCATTTTCCACCACCACCGTACTACTACAATTCTCCTCCTCCGCCATCACCATCTCCTCCACCCCCGACCTACATTTGCGAATCTCCACCGTCTCCTTCTCCACAGCCAGCATCACCACCACAATACTACTACAATTCTCCTCCTCCGCCGCCACGATCTCCTCCACCAACCTACATTTACACATCCCCACCACCTCCGCCATATTTTGCTTCCAACGTTCCCAGCAATTAAGTAGATCTACACATTCTCGATCCTTCTTTTGCGTTAGTCTGGAAATCAACGATGATTCTACTTAAGACTGTTCTGTTTTACTGGTTTTAGCTTCATTTAATGGAATAAAGGATGCTTCAGCTCAAAAAACTTCACAAATCATGCTTCAAATTAACTTGAAATCCAAGATCAGAGACTCAAAGTAATTTCATCTTTCAGATTAAACCCTTTAATCTCGCATGCATGTTTCGATTCTTTTTTCCAGTTCTTAGCCAGGAAAAATTGGGTTCGACTTTTGAGGAAGAAAAATGTACTGTTACGATAATCAAATGGTTTAAGCTCTTCAAATTGTGAGTAATTTATGACATCGACACGTTGATCTCACATTAAATTATAAAATTTGTAGAAGTATATATCAAGTAAACATCACCACTAATATATAGTTTTTTTAAAAAAACCTTAAAAATTACTATTCATCATAAAAAACTTCCAAGTTTCAAAAATAGGCAAAATAAACTTTTTAGTCCGGACTGCCTAGTGGCCGCCAGGAGGAGGCCAGCAGGTCCAACTAGACCGACCGACCTCTATTTTTTTATTTAAAAACAATTCGGTGAACCGGCCGGCCTCCTCTCTAAATCGGCAAAACCCGTGACTTTTGTCACGGGTTTTATCCTTTGCTGTGGAGGCAGGCCTGTTCAACTGAACCAGACGGCCTCCACAGAAAATTCCAAAACTCGGCCGGTCCAACTGGATCGGCACGCCTCCATACCCCTATTTAAACTTCCCTCCCCTCTTCTTTAACTCACACCAAATTCTCTCAAAACTCTCTCTATTAATTCATTTCTTCGGCGATATTTTTCGGCGTTCAACGGCTAGGTATGAAGTTTTTATTTTTATTTTTTTCATCATTTGCTTTACGAAATTTAAAATAATATGGACATTTTAATTACCCATTTTTTAATGATTTAATATTTTGCTCCATGTAAGCGACTAATTTTTACTCTCAGACGATATTACTCCGCGTTCACCTTTTAGGTATGGAGTCTATTTTTTTTTTTTTTACAAAATTTAAAATAATATGAACATTTTAATTACCTATTTTTTAATGATTTAATATTTTGCTCCACGTAAGCGACTAATTTTTACTCTCTCCGGCGATATTACTCCGCGTTCACCGGCTAGGTCCTTGGAGTCTGTTTTTTTTTAATTATTTATCTATTATACGGTAGTTAAATATTGTATTTTATTAACTTTGTTTTAATTTTTTTTAGCAACGACGATGGGTGCTGAATTAAGTAGATCGGTTAGCTGGACTACTGCCATGGAATTTCGGAATCAATAGTGTAAAGAGAAATTTGAGCAAGATTTGCGCAAAAGCTCAGTTAGTTATGGTATGACTTTCAACTTTACAAGTTGGGAGTCGTTGGAGATCAAATATATGTTTGACGTCATCGGCCTGGGCGGGGTCATTGTATTCAGTGGCAATTTTTGCGAGAGAATAGTTCGCTTGTTCTACGCGAACTTGACAGCGTACGGAAGAAATGAAGTTTTGACTAGTTTGAAGACGTACGTCCTTGTCGAGAGTTTATGATACGTCCAGAGCTAATGAACTCAGTGCTGGGATTTGCCATAGAAGGGGCAGAACAATATTACCATGCTTCCCGAGACTGCCCTTTTGTCACATTGCCCGAGGTTGTAGAGTTCCTACCGGGAATTCATATGAATTCCAACATCGAGGTGTTCGTCAAGCCACGAATAAGAGAACTAAATATTAGAGGTCGAGTTCTTCGCAACATGCTAGCCCACACCTTTCTGCCGCGAAAGGGACATCAAAATCTCGTGAGCTGTATTGACCTCTATGTCATGGAGAAGTGCAACGGGAAGCCTTTTGACCCCGGCTTCTTGATTTTAAGTCACATGCATGAGGTCGGGCGGGCACCCAGGACGAATCTCCCGTACGGGCCATTGATTATGAAGATCATAGATCGAGCTGGGCTTCAGATACCGGTTGGCGAGCCGAGAACAATTCAAAGGCCAACCGACGTATTCAACACCTCGCATCGGATGAAAATGGGCTTCATGGAAGTCAATGGCACTTGGGTGCTGAAGAGCGATCAGATAGCATCCACCTCTCAGGCAGTACCGATGGAGGAGACCACATCGCCGCCATTGGCCCCCCAGGAAGAAGATGAGGCTAGTGGATGGGGCACGGGGTAGTATCTGCAGTAGCTGTATCAGATGCAGCAGACGCAGCAGCAGCAGATGGCTCAGATGCAGCAGACGCAGCATACACAGTACCAGCAGATGTATCAAATGCAGCAGACGCACCAACAACACCTGCATCAGGTACTGGAGATACAGCAGAACCAGCAGCGGAACATCCAGCACCTCATAGGCAGAGTCGATGAACTGGATGCGAGTGTCAAGAATTAGAAGGAGCACCTTAACCTCAACGAAGACGATGATTGTAACGACCTCATTTCCCAGCAAGATATTGTCCGCTCTGGGGATTGGGCCGTAGCCCAATATCCTCCCCTCACGGCTTTGTTTGGCGAGAACTTCCCAGAAGGTCACCCAACCTGGAATTGCTCTCGCCGAAGTACTTTTAACTTCGGAGTTCTTATGGGATCCGTTGCCAATTGTGCTCCAAAACGCGTCTTGCTATGTTGGAAGGGTCTCTTTACATATGTTTCATTTCCACATACTTCTCCAAACGATGTGGGATTGTGACAACCCCCTTTTTACGACCTGTCACCTTTGGTTCGCCCGTGCAGACGTACCGCCATCCAAGTTCCAGTTCGTGCAGCCATCGTACCCATACGTGTATATTCGGGTCATCACAATCACCCCCCCTCGGGCCCCAACGTCCTCGTTGGCCACATTTTCAGTTGGGTACAGGCTCTGATACCATTTATAACGACCTCATTTCCCAGCAAGATATTGTCCGCTCTGGGGATTGGGCCGTAGCCCAATATCCTCCCCTCACGGCTTTGTTTGGCGAGAACTTTCCAGAAAGTCACCCAACCTGGAATTGCTCTCGCCGAAGCACTTTTAACTTCGGAGTTCTTATGGGATCCGTTGCCAATTGTGCTCCAAAACGCGTCTTGCTATGTTGGAAGGGTCTCTTTACATATGTTTCATTTCCACATACTTCCCCAAGCGATGTGGGATTGTGACAACCCCCTTTTTACGACCTGTCACCTTCCGGTTCGCCCACGCGGACGTACCGCCATCCGGGTTACAGTTCGTGCAGTCATCGTACCCATACGTGCATATTCGGGTCATCACAATTATGACCCACCAGCGTAGTTTAGTTTAGTTTTGTAATGTAAATTTAGTGAATACTAAACTTAAATAAATAATTACAATTAATTCAATTACATTTTACAAATAAATAATTTAAATACTTAAATTGAATAAATTAAAAAGAAACTCTTATTTAAATAAATTAATAATTAAAGAATAAATGAATTACAAAAAATTAATAAATGGTATATTAAAAAAAATTACAAATTTTTGTCTCAGCCACGTGTCGAAGATTTCTGTGTCCTGTCAAATGTGTTGAAGCCCATGAATGCATCATGCGAAGTAATGCCTAAAGTTGATCCCCGGTTAGGACAAGTGCGAGTATTATGCCCCTGCTGCCATCATATACGACGACGCACAGTTGAGTTCCTCTTACTAACTCTTGAGGTTGACGGCTCTTCGGCATCTCGCACTCTTATATTCTTCAGCCTATCAGGTTGACGCTGTCTTTTTGGCAGGAGGATTTCGTTCATACCTTCTACGAGCGGCCACATTATTTGGTCGCTGATGGGATGAATATAATGTTAGTACATCTGCAGGTATCTTCCCGTGTAATAGCATGCATTCACGTAGTCTTCTGGCGCAACTCTCATCCAGTACATGCAAGGAATGGAATGGACATGTAACACCCGATTTTTTTCGAGTTTTTGAATTTTCCGTTATACAAGGGTATTTTTGTAAATATAGTAAATTAAAGCTCGTTTTGTGAATGGAAAGTTTTATTAGAACCCTAGTGATTTATTAGAATATTTGAAGGAATAAGGAAATTTCGGAGAAACCAAATCGATGGACTAAATAACGAAATAGTAGAATATTAAGTGAATAGGGCAAAAGGGTAATTTGACAAGTTCAAATTATAAAATTATTTAAAAACCATCCCCCCTTCATCAGTTTTTCATTCTCACAAAAAACTCCAGCGAGTTTTTCTTGGCTCTCCACGGCGACGTTCTCCATTAGACCGATTTTCTCCTCCGTCGTCCGATTTTCTTCTGTTTTCTCTTCCGCAATCAAGCCCTAGGTATGATACGAGTACTCTAGTCCGTTAGTTTTCGATTTTTATGGATTATAACAGTTAGGGTTTTGATTACGGTTTTCTTAAAACTATGGGTTATGTTAGGAATCGTTAGTTTTATCGTATTGATGAATGATAATGGTGTATTTATGATTATTGGTGATAGTTAGGTTGAAAGTTAATGGTTTTGTTGGATTTTGGTGGTTGGAAGTGTGTAAAACTCCATTAATGGAGGTTGTGGAATTTGTGAGCGCGAATTGCTCGATGAAATGCCCGAATGAAGTAGATTGAAGTTTTAGGAAATTTGCCTTAGCTAGGAGTTTCGTTTAGTTTCGGAATTCGATTGCTTAGGATCGGTTTTAATGCCATTGTTGTGAAATTGTCTTAGGTGAACCAAGCTTACAGACGGTACTCGACTCACTAAGGACGCCAGGTAAGTCCACGTGACCTGCTTGGCCGATTCGGCCTACACCATATGAAACTATTGTTATTAAGGATATTGATGATTTTGTTGCTTTAGCGTAGGATGGATGGGTAGTTAGAATGTTTGTGATTATAGAATGTTTCTCTAGGTTTTATGTACTGTTTTTATGCTTTCTTTACATTTAATGCATCGTACATGCCCATGTATCATATTTTCTGAAAAAGCATGAAAATGAATTTCTGCATCTCAATTTCATGAAAAGTAATGAACTAATGAAAAGAAATGAATGTACGTAATCCCGGTCACGTCGGGATGGAGTTTAGACATGGCTCTCCTATAGGTGAAGCATGTTCTTTCTCCCCGAGTAGATGGAGAGGGCTATCCAACCGCAGGATGTGCCGTTTCCATCTGCTGAGAGTGAACCCCCGGTGACATCCCGTTATGTAACGTAATAAATAAAATGACTGCATGATTTTATTAACTGCATATGCATAGCATGCATTCTTATTTACATTGATTTACTAAGTCTTTAGCTCATAGAATGTCTCTATTGTGTAGGTGAACTCGAAGAATGTGAGAAAGACGTTCCTCTAAACGATGAATGCACAGATTGAAGAATGATGCCCGTGGGAGTGCGCTGTGCAGTCGGAGTGACTTTTGACCTGTGGGAACGAATGTATAGGTATTTTGGGAACGTTAGGTAAAGATTATGTGGATAAGTGTATAGATAGTTTATTTATAGGATGTAAGCAACTAGCTTGAAAATATTGATGTTATGGATGGTTTTTATAGATGGGTTACCATTTGATGATTTTTACGAGCTTCCGATGTGTACATTTGATGTCGATGATATAGGTTAGGTTTTGGGTCAGAGAGTGAATTGATATTGAGTATGTAAAGTTGGTTAAGTATGGAGAAGATTGGAGGTGTTAAATGTGTAAAAAATGGAAAAATTGCCTTCGGAGTGTCGACATGTGCTTGCAGGGGTCGACCACTACCAGGCGAGGGGTAGACCTGTGCTTGTAGGGGTAAACCCCTACCAGGCAAGGTGTCAACCGCTGGGACCAAGTGTCGACCGGTTTCAGTGCAACCAAAAATCAGAGGCAAATGAAGTGTCGACCCTTTTAGCAGGGGTCGACCTCTACCAGACAAGGTGTTGATTGGTCTCAATACAAACAAAAACCAAAACCCTTTTAGGGGTCGACCACTATTATGAAGTGTCGACCGAAAGTTTTAGGGGTCGACCTGGGTTCTTTTTATTGTGTCAAACTTGGGATTTTGGTTAATTTTACGTTATAACGAGTCTTCCATGCACGATAGTCTTCCGCTACCAAGATTAAATATTTTAAACGATGTCACTAGAGGAAAAGAATAAATTCATTAAATAAAGTCAAAAAAATTTTATGAGAATTTTAAGTTAAAGAACAAGGGGACGTTACAGTATGGTATCAGAGCTCTCGAGTTTTAAAATCGGTTCTGTAGACTGCTCGACTGCATAGGCTACTACACGGACATGCTTCCTCAACTGTAAGTACATTTATAAGTTCTTTTTTTTTTATTTCTTAGAATTATTTGTCTTTAAATTTTATAGGATTAACAAAATGGGTCGTAGAGGAAACGATAGAGATGAAAGGGACGACACCATAGATCAGTTGAGGGATTTCATTGCCCAACAAGCCCAACATCTTCACCAACAAGCGCAACACATGGATAGTCAATTTCATCAGCTAGAGACGTTAATAAATTGAGAGGGCCTTAGAACTCAGGAGTTAGTTGCTCCTAATAACCACGGTATGGAGATGTTTCAAAAGCTGCGACCTCCAGTGTTTAATGGACAATATTCGGATCCCTCTGTCGCTAAGGAGTGGATTCGGACTATGAAGGATATGCTAGCATATGCAAAGATCAAGAACAGAGAAAAAGTTGCATGTGCTACCTTTCACTTCGCACTAGATGCTCGGTTTTGGTGGGACTCCATCAAAGCAACTACGGATGTGGCGATAATGATTTGGGAACGGTGCAAAACCGTGTTTTATGACAAGTATTTTAGTCGTACAGTGCGAGCGGCTAAATTGATGGAGTTCATAGCTACGGCAGACTGGTTCGATGGCTGGGTACACTCTAAGTTTTGGAGCTCTGTCTCGGTTTGCACCACGCTTGGTGGGGGAGAATGAGAACAAGGTGCACTAGTTTATGCAAGGGTTGGAGCTAGAGATTCGAAAAAATGTCATTATATCCGGAGTTTTGAATGTACCCTATGCAGATATTGTGGCCAGAACTCTAGAGTTCGAAGCTGCAGAACAGACGTGCGTTAGACCGAGGGAACCTACTAGAGGATTCTTTCGAGAGTTCAGCCTCAACCTCGGAACAAAGGCTGGCAACCGAGAGGACAACAACAATTACAACCTCAAGGGGTAAAGAGGCCCTATGACGGAAAGGGCGATCAAGGAAAAAGAAAACAAATCCATGAATCTACTCAGAAGCCCCTGTGTCCTAAATGCCAAAAGAAGTATTATGGCGATTGCAGATTAGGTACAGATAGGTGCTTTAGATGTGGTGAGATTGGCCACTATGTCAAAGATTGCCCGAAATTAGGCAGAGACCAATCAGGCAGAGATCAGAAAAAGGTTATGTCAAGGATCTTCGCTTTCATCGAGCCTGGTGACGTTGATGACAATGCCAAACCTTCTGTTATTACAGGTACTGTCTTGGTTACTGGCATAACTGTAACATCCAATGGCATTTTCGTAATTAAAGCCAACTAAGTCGTTTCACAAACAGAAAGTTCTATTGGAACTCTATGAATGAATTAGAGTCTCTGGAGGAATAAGAGAATTTTTAGAGAGGTAATGATGGTTTTACTGAGTTTTGATATTTCTCGTAATATAAGAGTATTTCAGTAAATATAGCGAACGAGGTCCATTTTGTAAACAGAGAGTTTTAATAGGACCCTTATGATTAATATGAATTTTAGGAGAAATACGATAATTTCGGGAATTCAAATCAGTAGTGCAATGCTCGAGTTTCCATTTTTAACCTTGTAGCATTTTAATTCATATAAATAGTAAATTAAATTCGTTTGACGAACAGAAAGTTTTATTAGAGCCCTAGGGATAAGTCGGAGTTATTGGTGAAATAAGGAGATTTAGAGAAACCGAACCGATAGACAAACAATGAGATAAACGGGAAATTATGTAGAGGGGCAAACTTGTCATTTGACAAGTTTAATTCCATTAAATAGCAAAAACCTTTCTTCCCTCCCTTCATTTCTTCTTCCCCACGAACGCCAGAACACTTTGGCTATTTTCTTCTTCAGGCGACGTTTCTTCTTCAAAGCTGGTGATTCTTCCTCCGATCTTCGAAGTTCCTTCACATTTTCTTCTCCCATCACGGTTCTAGGTAAGTTTCTAGTATTTCCCAGCTTTGGTTCTTGATTTCTAGGTCGATGAACGGTTAGGGTTTCGTAGGATTTTCGTAAAAATAGTCGGGTTTTGTTAGAAACGGTTAGTTATTGCCGTATTTGCGATTATTAGATGAAATGTTGGGTGTATTCGGTGTTTAGGTTGAAAATCAGGTAAATGGAGCTTGGAAAACTCCATTAATGGAGGTTTGCTATTTATGAGCGTAAATTGCTCGATGAAATGTCTGAGAGAGGTTTATTAGAATTTTAGAAAATTTCCTTTAGTTAGGAGTTTCGTAAATTTTCGAAGTTTGAATGTTTAGGCTCGGTTTTGATAATGAATGTTATGGATTGTTCTAGGTGACAAAGCTCAAAACGAGGAGCTCGGTGTGCAAGGGACGCGAGGTAAGTTCTCGTGACTTACTGTGGCCGATTGACCTACACCATACGTCGAAAATGTGTTGAGGATACTCGATGAATTGTGTGTTTAAATGCTTTGGTTAAGTAGTGTAGGTTTAGTCATTTTATAGGTTATGTATTGTGATGTTTTGATGGTATTCTCGTTATATATGTTTATATTGCGTATTAAATTGTTCATGCATCATGGTTTTATAAAATGTCATGAAAACGAACTTACGCATTGATTTCAAAGAGAAAGAATTGCATGCATGAAATGACAAGTAAAGTATCATAGTAAATAACGCATGGTGGTTATTCGAGGAGAGGTTCAGACCCGGCGTTCCTTGGTGAGCGGGTCTCGCTCCTTTCAGATGATGTGGGCTATCTACCCGCTTGATGTGCCCTATCCATCTGACTAAGAAAGGCCCCGATAACCAAGACTGACACGCACTGAAAATGAAACGACAGGGACGGCTTTCATTGCATACACGTTCATGCATAAACATTTACGTAGGATTTACTGAGATTTATTCTCATAGATGTCTCTATGGTGTAGGTGATTTTGAGCAAGGTGAGGACGATGTCTCTCCACCTAACGAGCCTGTAGTTTGACGGAGGATGCCCGTGGGAGCGGCTAGTGCAGTCGGTGTGAACTTGACCCTTGGGAGCAGTAGGTTAAGTGTTTTGGGTTGTTTTGGGATTGAATGAGCCGATATGTGATAGTTAGATGAATTGCATAGTTAAATCATTATAGGATGCTTGGTATCTGGATAGTTGATAGATTGATGTGTTTGATGATTTTGTTAGCTTCCGCTATGTACGTGTGAATATTGATGAAATAGGTCGGTTTTAATGATTTAAATGGATTAGGTTTTGTTGGTATTGATAAATTAGATTTTAGATGAAATAGAAATGTGTTTTGATATTTGGAAATCGGATTGTTAATTAGAGTCAGAATTGATGACTTATGGATGAGGTTTTCAATTAAATGGATGCATATTTTAGGTGATAGATATGGATGAATTGAGGAAGTTATAAAGGTGAATTTGATGCTTAGGGAGGAAATGGAGTAAGTTGATATTGAGTATGTAGAGTTGGTTAAGTATGGAGGTGAGTAGAAGTGTTGAATGTGTAAAAAAAATGGAGAAATTGCCTTTGAAGTGTCTACCTGTGCTTGCAGGGGTAGACACCTTGCCAGGCAAGGTGTCGACCCCTCAGACAAGGTGTCGACCGGTTTCAGTGCAAATAAAAACCAGAGGCAAATGAGGTGTCGACCCTTTTAACTGGGGTCGACCCCTACCAGACGAGGTGTCGACCGCTGTTGCAAGGTGTCGACCGGTCTTAGTACAAACAAAAACCAGAACCTTTTTGGGGGTCCACCACTTTTATAAAGTGTCGACCGAAAGCTCTAGGGGTCGACCAGGGTTCTTTTTATAGTGTCAAACTTGGAATTTTGGTTAATTTTACTTTATAACGAGTCTTCCACGCACGATAGTCTTCCGCTACCAAGGTTTAATATTCTAAACGATGTCGCTCGAGGAAATGAATAAAGTCCCCATGGGTGCCAATGGTTATGTTTTGCTATCTTAAGTCTCTTTTGGCGATTCCCGACCTTAGACGAGTCATTTTGCGTACGTTCTAAGTTAAAACAAAAATGTGGATAGATATGGATTGAATGCCCGATTCCGTTCTCTAACGAATGAATGATTGTAATGAAAGAAAGTGAATGAATGAATGATGAATGAAATGAAGAACGAAAAAATTGTGTGAATAAAAAGAAAAAAAACTTTATGAGAACGGGCGAGGGTAGTATGTATGCACGTGCACGACACAGGTCGTGGCGGCACCGACGTGGGGTCGGGGTCGTCACAATAACAATTTTTTCGTTGATAGCCGCAGGAGCTATACATTCCTTCATTTCAACTGCTTATGTAGCTAGGTTGAAATTAGTGCCAGAATTGACAGATTGTTTGTATAGTGTGATGCTACCCTCGGAAGAGTTATGCATCAAAATACCTAACCTGGCGTAACCGTGAGATTTGTGCACTTAGAATTTGGTTACCATTAGAGGGATACAATTTATGAGATATAAATTTACATAGATAGAAAAGGACCCTAGTTGACAAACCCTTGGAGTTTTAAGGTATGATGAATCAAAGAGAAATTTGGAGCATGGATATGAAACGTATCGAGGGATGCTCTAGACTGTCAAGGTATAATTAGTGCGTTTAAGCAAATAAGAAAGCATAGTAGGAACTCGTATAATTTAGATCCACATGAAGTTGAAAGTATTTAGACGGAAATAATATTCAAGAATTCAACTGAGATAAATTGTTGAGGGATATGGGGAGTGGCTATTACTGCTGTGATTTTGGAGGATGTGATGGATCAATACAAAGTCGTGATGTATGATCCGAGTGATTTCGTAGGGGTGTTCGTATCGACCAATATCGTTGAAGAAAATAAGGAAATTTACTCGGAGTTGGAAAGTTAATAAATTTCGAGACAGTAGATAATCAAAGATTATATGCAAGGTGATACTCAAGTCATCGAAATTGGCCGTTCTCTAGGAAATAGGTACCGTCTTAGAAGACTGACCAATAAAAGAGCGATTGCGAATGCGCAAGCGATTTCAACTAACATGCTATAGGGGAGACTTAATGAAGTTAAGAGTGATCAAGGAGTAGTAGACATGTTAGGCTTGCGGTGTTGCTTGATTAAAGATTATAAAGCAAAAATATAAGAGTTAGAAATAACTGAAAAACCTAAACGCATTAACCAATGAGAGAATAGTTTAGCACTTTAAATTGGAAGTCGTGTTTAAGAGTTTAAAGCAACTAGTATGACCATAGAAGAGATGGCGATTCAACTAGAGTGAGTCTATAGTTGGTACAGTTTAAGTTAAGAACCACAAACATGATGCTTACCTCTAGGATGGAAGTAGGAACATCAGTATTAGAGAAACTAGGAGGATTAACCTTAACGAATTAATGTTTCTAAATTTTGTAAAACAAAAGGGCAAGATTTGAGAATATGAGGAGATTTGGATTAAGGATGTAAACTTATCTACAAAAAGTTTGCAAACAAGAAGATCGTTGGATGAATCGTTGTAAAGAAGCCAAGTAGAATATTCATAACCTGACTAGAAGGAACGAAAGAGGATAGACTAATTAGTAAAGTTCGAAGAAATCCTTGTGTGATATTAGGAATAAGTGAAGAAGATCGTTAAATTAAACGAAGGGTTAAGATTGGAAGTTTATACCAGTATTTAATGTCATGCGAATTGTGAAATTCGTGGTTTATCAAATAAAGAGAACAAGGATTTGCACGGAAACCAATTAAGTAAACTTAGAAGTGAGGCTAGGTTAAAAATTCCAAAAGTTTGACTCGTATTTAACAAGTCGAGACCAACGAACACATGAATGACTTAAGGTTAGAATGAATAGTTTAGAGCAAAGCAATGGATTTACGCAGAGGATTGGATTACCAACCAGTTAGTAAGAGTCTTCAAATGATAGCTAGCCCGAGAGATGTCAGGAAGCTTAGGTATAACTATGATATAAAGGAATAGCTAAGGAAAAACGTCGATGAAAGAAAACTTTGAAGTTAGCTTTATTAGGAAATTGAGGACTTGAATTAAGCTTTGATCGAGGAAGCCTGAGCATAAGGCCAAGCTAGAGAGGTAAGGAAAGTTAACTTATGGATGATAAAGTGATAGCCAATGTATGTGTGAGTTATTTATGTGCATGTATATGCAGTTGAGTTATTCGAATTGGAGACTTAAGAATTTGATAGCATGCAATGCATGATCTGGGGCGTAGTTACCCAAATCGAAGATAGCGAATGTGGTTAGGGGCTAATGTGCATCATTGGGTTTTGGGAATTTTGGTTTAGAACCATGGAGATTGACCCTAAGTGTGGAAAGAATCAAAGTTCTTAAAGGGAAACTCAATTATTTTGAGAGATGGAGGGAAGAGACTCGAAAAGAACAGAGTGATTGTAAGTCGAAGTATAAGGCTGCAAGACATGAGACGATAATATCAAGAACTATAAGGTTAGTCAAATTTCGATGACAAAAATTTGTTTAAGGTGGATGGAATGTAACACCCGATTTTTTTCGGGTTTTCAAAATTTCTGTTATGCAAGGGTATTTTCGTAAATATAGTAAATTAAGCTTGTTTTGTGAACGGAAAGTTTTATTAGAACCCTAGTGATTTATTGGAATATTTGGAGGAATAAGGCAATTTCGGTGAAATCAAATCGGTGGACTAAATAACGAAATAGTAGAATATTAAGTGAATAGGACAAAAGGGTAATTTGACAAGTTAAAATTATAAAATTATTTAGAAACCCTCCCCCCTTCATCAGTTTTTCATTCTCACGAAAAATTTCAGAGAGTTTTTCTTGGCTCTCCACGGCAACGTTCTCCATTCGACCGATTCTCTCCTCCGTCGTCCGATTTTCTTCCGTTTTCTCTTCCGCAAGCAAGCCCTTGGTATGATACAAGTACTCTAATCCGTTAGTTTTCGATTTTTACGGATTATAACGGTTAGGGTTTTGATTAGCGTTTTGTTAAAACTATGAGTTATGTTAGGAATCGTTAGTTTTATCGTATTGATGAATGATAATGGTGTATTTATGATTATTGGTGATAGTTAGGTTGAAAGTTAATAGTTTTGTTGGATTTTGGTGGTTGGAAGTGTGTAAAACTCCATTAATGGAGGTTGTGGAATTTGTTAGCGCGAATTGCTCAATGAAATACCCGAATGAAGTAGATTGAAGTTTTAGAAAATTTGTCTTAGCTAGGAGTTTCGTTTAGTTTCGGAATTCGATTGCTTAGGATCGGTTTTAATTTCATTGTTGTGAAATTGTCTTAGGTGAACCAAGCTTATAGACGGTACTCGACTCACTAAGGATGCCAGGTAAGTCCACGTGACCTGCTTGGTCGATTCGGCCTACACCATATGAAACTATCGTTATTAAGGATATTGATGATTTTGTTGTTTTAGTGTAGGATGAATTGGTAGTTAGAATGTTTGTGATTATAGAATGTTTCTCTAGGTTTTATGTACTGTTTTTATGCTTTCTTTACGTTTAATGCATCGTACATGCTCATGCATCATATTTTCTGAAAAAGCATGAAAATGAATTTCTGCATCTAGATTTCATGAAAAGTAATTAACTAATGAAAAGAAATAAATGCACGTAATCCCAGTCACGTCGGGGTGGGGTTTAGACATGGCTGTCCTAAAGGTGAAGCATGTTCTTTCTCCTTGGGTAGATGGAGAGGGCTATCCAATCGCAGGATGTGCCGTTTTTATCTGCTGAGAGCGAACCCCCGGTGACATCCCGATATGCGTAATAAATAAAATGACTGCATGATTTTATAAACTGCATATGCATAGCACGTATTCTCATTTACATTGATTTACTAAGCCTTTAGCTCATAGAATGTCTCTATGGTGTAGGTGAACTCGATGAAGGTGAGGAAGACGTTCCTCTACACGATGAACACACAGATTGAAGAAGGATGCCCGTGGGAGTGCGTTGTGCAGTTAGAGTAATTTTTGACCAGTGGGAACAAATGTATAGGTATTTTGGGAACGTTAGGTAAAGATGATGTGGATAAATGTATAGATAGTTTATTTATAGGATGTAAGCAACTAGCTTGAAAATATTGATGTTCCAGATGGTTTTTATAGATGGGTTACCATTTGATGATTTTTACGAGCTTCCGATGTGTACGTTTGATGTCGATGATATAGGTTAGGTTTTGGGTCGGAGAGTGAATTGATATTGAATATGTAGAGTTGGTTAATTATGAAGAAGATTGGAGGTGTTGAATATGCAAAAAATGAAAAAATTGCCTTCGGAGTGTCGACCTGTGCTTGTAGGGGTCGACCACTACCAGGCGAGGGGTAGACCTGTGCTTGTAGGGGTAGACCACTACCAGGCAAGGTGTCGACCGCTGGGACCAGGTGTCGACCGGTTTCAGTGCAACCAATAACCAGAGGCAAATGAAGTGTCGACCTTATTAGCAGGAGTTGACCACTACCAAACAAGGTGTCGACCGGTCTCAGTACAAACAAAAACCAAAACCCTTTTAGGGGGACCATTATTATGAAGTGTCGACCGAAAGCTTTGAGGGTCTATCGGGGTTCTTTTTGTTGTGTCAAACTTGGGATTTTGGTTAATTTTACTTTATAACGAGTCTTCCACGCACGGTAGTCTTCCGCTACCAAGATTAAATATTTTAAACGATGTCGCTCGAGGAAAAGAATAAAGTCATTAAATAAAGTCAAAAAAATTTTATGAGAATTTTAAGTTAAAGAACAAGGGGACGTTACAGGACACACAGGATTCCTGTAAGCTCCCATCTGGTGCAGTTGCACACACCCAAACTCATGTCGACATCTAATTGTTCGTATCCATTACGGACTTGAAATCGTGTAGCTCCCGCAAACGTTGCATGCCAATTTTCAAATGCACTCTTTAGCTTCTCAAGCTTTGTCCTTATCTTGGGACACAGGATGTCATTTGAACCGGCCAGCTTCTCATATTTCTTCACGATGCGAGTCATCAAGCGTGTTCGGATCATCTCGAATATGGTCAGGATCGATTTGTCCCTGACTAGCAAAAGAAGTGCATTGAATGACTCACACAAATTGTTCAATCCCAGTTCGCACTTGGGATTCAGAGAGAAGACATAACTAGCCCAATATTTCGGCTCTTCTGCTCGAAGCCATTTGTGGGCTTCCGGACATAGCCGATCTAATTTCCGCATTTCATGCTCAAAATGGACCTCCGTGGGTGCCCTGGCTGCATTACACATTACATCTCTGGATGCTTCGTCCCGAAAATGGTTTTTGAAATTCGCATACATATGCCGGATGCAGAAGCGGTGTTCAGCATATGCGAATTGTTCTCGAATAGCTTTTTGTAACCCTTGATATTTGCACGAACAACAGCTAAGATAAAACAATATTACACCCACAATGCCACAAAATTTGAAATAACATATAGAAATGCATCGTACCTTCTGTCGATCTGAAACAAGTGTCCAACCGAGGCCCGATTCAGTGTTGAGGTCTTGCTTTAATATTTGTAAAAACCATGTCCATGAGTCCTCACACTCAGATTCAACGTTGGCAACAGCAACGAGGTAGAATTCCATCGTTTCCATCAATACTGACGGCTGTGAGCAATTGGCCGACACACGACCCCTTTAGATGACAAGCCATCCAAGCAGATAACGGGTCTCCCGCAATCTAGCAATCCAGTCTTGGAAGCAGCAATGCACATATAGAATATTTGGAATCCTGAATTGATTAGAGCCCACTGGGTTTCCATAAATTTTTACTGTGTTGCCCGGATTTGATCTGAATATTTCAGTTGCATATGACCACAGTTACCCGTACTGTTCGTCGCACTTCCCTTCGTTAAGGGTTCGAGCTATGTGTCTTGCTCTTGTGGCGAAACTGGGTGAAATGTCGACAGTGAAGTCATTCCTCACTGTCTCGATAATAGATGGGATGTCCCAGGTATGGTGACTTTTGAACCTATCCAGGTAATGTTTCGTCATCCTATTTTACTGAAGCGTGTCGATTTTCAATTTGCCTCAAATAGCAGTGAGAGTCGATCAATTTCTTTATTTGAAATGTTCGCTCATTTTGCATCAATGAAGCATGCAGTCGCCACCCGCATCCATCTCCACACTTAGCCGTCAGTCGACTTCTTTCACTTTTAGTGAATTTAATACCATAACCGTTTTCCAAATAATATATGTGTATTTTGTTTTTAAGTTCCTCTAAAGAACCATATTTCTATCCGCATGAAATCCCATTGAGATTTGTTCTCTTACCGGTCTGCTTTCCACCTCCTCCTCGTCTGAGCCGACCGGTGTTCGAAGCTCATCGTCTAGCGTTTTGGAGGTCGAATATTTCTTCATTTCATATGGGTGATCGAATGCTCATACATCATTATATGCAGGCGTGCCGTCCGCACACCAATCCATTTCTACATCACCAGTTGATCTCTCGTCTAAATCAATCGATCTACTTGAATCGAAATCCATCGTCGTTGCTAAAAAAAATTTAAAACAAAATTAATAAAATAGAAAAAGTTAAAATGTGAAGAGTACTGATCAGGATAATTCACAGGAAAGACTGTACTGGACAATCTCCTAGACATAATTACCTTTCCAAGTAAGTTTCCAAGAAAGACTGCAGGGGTCACAAACGGTCCCATTTAAAACTCAGTCTCCTAGACAGAACTCACTTACACAGTACCATTACACCACTTACACAGATGAGATCCATTTAAGTACAATATAATAGATAAATAACTAAAAAAAAAAAACAAACTCCATACCTAAAAGGTGAATGCGAAGTAATATCGCCTGAGAGTAAAAATTAGTCGCTTACATGGAGCAAAATATTAAATCATTAAAAAACGGGTAATTCAAATGTCCATATTATTTTAAATTTTGTAAAGTAAATGATAAAAATAAAATAAAATAAAAACTTCATACCTAGCCGTTGAACGCCGAAATATAGCCGAATGAAGGAATTAATAAAGAGAGTTTTAAGAGATTTTAGTGTGAGTTGAAGAAGAGGGGAGGGGGTTTAAATAGGAGTATGGAAGCTGGTCGGTTCACGTGACAAAAGTCACGGGTTTTACCAGTTTAGAGAGGAGGTCGGCCGGTTCAACTGAACTGGCCGGCCTCCCTGAATTGTTTTTAAATAAAAAAATGGAGGTCTGTCGGTCCAACTAGACTGGCCAGCCTCCTCCTAACGGCCACTGGCCAGTCCAGACTAAAAGTTTATTTTGCCTATTTTTGAAACTTGGAGGTTTTATACTATGAATAGTATTTTTTAAGGTTTTTTTTTTTTTTAAAAAACCTTTTTTAATCTTACTAGAATATTATTCATGCAAATTATCTCATATTCTGAGTCTACATATATTGTAACTAAACATATCCCATACACTAAACTGCCCTGTAAATTGTAATCAACCAATAACCTCGTACAGAATAAACATACATATTTTTCTAATTACCATTTGTTGAAATAAAAAAGTATTCTCACAAAAAAATTAATTAATTAAAATAAATTGGATAAGGGAGTCATTTAAAACAAAAATGATATTATTGAGGGAGTCAATAAAATTATAATGATTAAATTAAAATAACTCATATAAATTAATTACTTAAATGCGATAATATATGTCTTAATAAATCCAAGTTATTTATTTATTATTTTTTTAAATAAAGGAAAGAAAAGAATCGGAAATGGCGATTAGAAGGCGCTAGGGTTGCCAGAATTTGTTTGCTACTGATTTTTCTCGATTGCTTTCTTGGAGCAGAAGCTGTTTGAAATAGGAACCTGCCAATTCGGGGGATTCTTTTTCTGGTGTTTTCGAAACCATTTTATCTGTAATTTGTCGTCTAAGTTTGTTTTCCCCGATTGGGAAGAAAAGGAACTGCTAAATTTTGCCCGGGAAGGAGAGGGTTTGTCACTGTTTGAGGATTGATTCTGCGATAAACGGAAGATGGTATGTCTCGTCTCTGTTAATCTCTGTATTGTTTGATTTTCGGCCGCTTTCATTTTATGGTTGTTTTCTTTGAAAATACGAGGAAAATCAGCAGGGCGAGATTGTCTCATTGTCATGTGTTAAATGGTGCGTTTTTTTTTTTTCACATAGTTTCCCGGTAGCCAAGCAGTTTTTTTCGCATGGTATAATCATTAGTAAACTTGAAATCTGGAAGCTTGTTGGAATTCGAGTTTTCTTTTTCTGTATGATTTTTGGCGAGGTGGTGCGTTGATATTTAGCAAGATACTATGTACCTATCAAGCAGGAGACCGAGCTCGGGGGCAGACTATTTCAGTTTTGATGGTGTTTTATTTAATGTTAGAATAACTACCGAGTCATTTATATATATACTGTCTTTCTTTGTCCAGGCTGCAAAGATTCTGGCTAACTTGATTGTGATGGGATCTGGTATACTGGCTAGGGCACTGGTTCAGGCATATCGTCAAGCACTGACTAGTACGTTCATGCTATTCTTTTAACTGAGTGAATTTTATTGGTTTGTTTAATTTTGATTTTTGTTATACTTGTGCTGTGTTATTAACCTTTTTACTCATCTGATTAGTTTGGGATTTTGTATGTTGTTACTGTTCTAACGTAAAGTTATGAATTTCCATTTATATAATCTTGAAATTGTTCTCCATTTTGTTTTGTGTTCCGTCAGTACAGTGCTACACTTATAACTAGCAAGAGAAATGTACTCTTCTTATGAAATGTTAATCGTGAAGTTTTAAAATTTTATATATTCAATGCAGAAGCTTTAATGATAAGAGGGTAAATGTTTGTGAGATCAATTTAAACTTGAGTTGGGATTGGAACCTTTCATGAAACACCATGTGTTGTTCTAGAAGCGATGCTTGTTTAACTTTATCCTACCGTGGATAAGTGAGAGTTTCCCTAACAATTGTGTCTTTTTTTCTATAAAAGAAGGTTATGAATACCTTGGAATCTTCAAATTTGATTGTTGACGACGGTTAGAATCTTCCACGATATTGTGCTATGGTCTATATATGACAGGTTAAGATGGGTATTTGAAGTCCACATCCCCTAAACAACCAGTCTTGAATTCAATGTAATGAGAAAAACAAAGCCCTAGGCCTCTAAGCTTTACAAGTATCTTCAATAAGTCCAAATTTTTCTAATTTCTTCCCCCTACCCATGTAACTGGTCAAGCTGATTTAAAAAAGTTGGAATGTTAGTCAACTTTCGATGATGGATTCAGATTATGACCACAAATAGTTTAGCACTCAAAGATCAGCCTGCTAGCAATCTGAAAGCAAATGAATGCTGCTTTTTTTAAGTAGGAAGAGCTTTTGCGATGATTTATATGTTCTCATGGTTATCTTCACCTTCTATCTAGACGCCTCTAAAAATGGCGTTGCCCAAGAAACAATACAAAATACTGTCCGTAAGGCGAGCAAACTCATGACAGATCAAGAAGCTAGACAGATTCTCGGTGTAACGGAGGAAACGCCATGGGAAGATGTCTTGAAGGTCAGAATTTCTACGTCTTCTCCTTACATTTTCCGCCTTCATTATTAAGCTCTGAACATATTTTGATGCTCAATTTAGAAATATGACACTCTGTTCGAGAGAAACGCCAAGATCGGGAGCTTCTACCTTCAATCAAAGGTTCACAGAGCCAAGGAATGTCTAGAAACAGTCTACCGAGACAAATACCAGAATCCTCCTACTTGATACGAGTTTTTGGCCCCGGTTTTTTTCCATACAAATCCTCTCGTCTTTGTGTAAAATTGTTCCTGTTTGTCCTGTGATCTTAAAGCTGGGAAGTTCAAGTTGTACACCCAAAATTGTTCCATAATTGTTCTTACTAACACACAATAATGGAGTTGCCTTAAACATGATGATTTGTTCCCCATTTTAGATATTACTCCAATCTAGATTCCAGTGAGATCTGAAATATATTGCATCGCAATTCGCATGATCTCCTTCAATTGCTAATGTTTGTCCGCCATTTAGTTGTTGGGTTTTATAAAAATGGTTATCTTTCTCGAGCATGGCTACAATTTTTTGTTGCATTACGATTTTGCTTAGTGCGTCAAATATGATGGGTATCTATTTACTGTAATGCTAGGTTTGTCTTCTAGGTTGTAGCTCCTGACGGGACGTTTTTAAATAGGGTAAAATCTAAAATACCTCTTGAAGTATGAGTATTTATTGAAAAAACCTCTCAAACAAAAAGTCATCGCAGTTAAAACTTCGAACTATAAAAAATGCTCAAAAAGACTCTGGCGGGGTCAATAGCCCCTCGAATCCAAAATTACATTGGATTTGGGGGGCCGTTTTAAAATTTCGGCCCCCCGAATCTAAAATTCGGGGAGCCGCATAAATATTCGGGGGGCTGAATAAAAATTCAGAGGACAGCCCTGAAAATTGCGAGGGGCCACATACTGTAGCAGACCCCGCATAAAAATTTGGGAGGTCGCACCGAAAATCGCAGGAGGCCACGTACTATAGCCGGCCCCCATGGTCTCGAAGTATTCTTTATTATTTTAAAATATATTAATTTACCACATGTTCATCATATCATGGGAAGATAATGGAAAAATTTTTGTGATTTTTTAAAACTTTTATGATTTAATATAATTTTTTTATAAAATAATATAATTAAAATTACAATATATCGTACAAGTGTTATAAAATTACGAAATTTTTTATATTATCTTTCCATAATGTAATGAACATGTGGTAAAAATTTTAAGTAAATTGAATATGATTTGGTATTTTTTTAAAACTAAATCCTCATTTCTTCTTCAGATGTCAATTTGAGGCCTTAAACGATATATTTTGGGCCCGAAAAAGGCTGTCTTCATAGAAACCTCTGTGAAATGTGTAAGTCTCTGCGAGAGCTTCGATTTGATATATTTTTGGCCCCAATCGAATACTCGTAGCAAAAGTTATGACCCTTTAAAGTTGAAGAGATCACTAATTTGCATAAAAGTATTAAAAAATCACAAAACTTTTTATATTACATTTTCATAATGTAATGAACATGTGGTAAAAATTTCAAGTAAATTGAATATGATTTAGTAGTTTTTTTTATTAATTTATAAAAAAAAATGAAAAAATATCGAGATCGCGGGGGCCGCAATTTTTAGGCGTGGGGTCGAAATTTTAAATCGGCCTCCCGAATCAAGTGTAATTTTGGATTCGGGGGGCTATCGGCCCCTCGTCGGGGTCTTTTTTAAACATTTTTTATAATTCGAGGTTTTGACTACGAGAATTTTTTGTTTGAGAGTTTTTTCAATAAATACTCATACTTTAGGGAGTATTTTAAATTTTATCCTTTTTAATTTATATAGCAGATAACTTATAATAAGTTAAAATAAATTATTAATTATATTAAATTAAAATAAATCATTAATTATATTAATTATTGTTTGACGCATAAATCTTAAAAGGCAAAATAACGAAGGAAATATAGCATTACTTCTTTGTGAAATAACTTTATTGAGAAGTGAAAAAAAAAAGTCTTAACAAAATTTTGCATACTAAATACAGATGTTGTAGAATATATTTTTTGTAAATTTATTCTCGGTTTTAGTTAATACATGTATAAATAAACACGTATCATCACACAAATTAGAAAAATGGTGGTAATTACAAGCACAACCCTAACATTTTTCATACAATTTCATTGATCTATTTAAAAATAAAAAAACTTGCTTGCTTTTTACTCCTACATGCATTTTATGTTTGAACTTTTACCTGTTGGCATGAGCATGCTCATTAATTATTTAAGGAAGTAGGTGATGATTTTACTCATAAATTTAAAGGGAAACTATGATACGCTGTTAACAGAGACTATGATGTTTCTTCACCGCCCTGTAGAGTGTGCTACTGTGGAAAAGTGGATTAGGAAGAAGAGTGCTGAATCTGAAAACATGAACTGTCTGATCTGTCTTTTTGGATATTTGGATTAATACATTTTGTTGTTATGTCCTCGTAAAGAATAAAGAAGCAGCTTTTTTGTGAACGTCAGACTGTTCATCTGTCTGAAAGCAGTGTCTTACATCATGTTGTTCTAAGCTTTGTAAAACCAATTATTCAATAGTCCTGTTCTTTCGCTACAGGCTTTGCAGAGTCTACTGGATTATACTCTTAAACTCTTAATCGATGAGCTGACTAGATTCTCCCAAAAATTCTCCTCCATTTCTCCATCTTCTTTTTACTCGAAATTGATATATGAGAGAGAGAGAGAGTGTGTGTTAGTATATGATCTACATGCTTAACTTATCCTGAGCTAGTATTCAGAACTGTTGGTTTAGTCATTGCTACTTTGCACTATTTGATTAGGAAAAAACAAATATATATATATATATATAGTGGACTTCATTTCACCAGCCAACTAATTTAAAAAATGAAAAATTGGTACACATTCTTTGTATTTCATGGCCGGTCAGGGTATATGGAAAAAATCAAAAGAATATAAAAATAAGAATATCTATAGCTTTATGGTACCTCATTGGAATGAATAATTAGTTTACAAGTTTGGTAGACCCTTCTTTGAACAATTTGAAGCTTAGCGCACTTAGCATTGCTCTCGAATATTGGCGAGATGACATTTTCCAATTCATGCCCGTTGTCATCATGTCCTTGAACTCATCGTAGCTGATTCGACCATCCTGTTAAAATTAAACGCACGAATACATGATAATACATAAAATGTTACTACATTCTGTGTCATTTTAAATTTAGTATTTTTAAAACTTGTTCAGATTACCTTATCCAAGTCAGCATCAAATATGATATCTTGGATGAAGTTGTCATTCTCTGGGCCCTATGTCGTCCTCCAGCAGTGTCTCTCTCAACTCATCTAACTCAATATACCCACTTTCGTTCTTGTCAAAGAAACTGAAAGCTCTAGAGAGAAGCTCGTCGCTGCCCATTCTTTTCAAATGGATAGACATTGTCACGAACTCGTCGCAATCTATTGTGCCATTTCCATCAACATCCGCCTTAAGGTATATATCAGATGCACAATGACATAAGTGAGACTCGTATCAGTAAGTTTGAAGAACAATTACAGCAGCAAATAATAATGTAAATTATGACAATGATATAAATAATTAAATCTCAACTAATCATTCAAGTTTTTGCAAATTAGTACCATAGCCTAGCACATCGTTGGTCTAAGAGACTTGTGATTCTTTCATAGTGTATTTTTGTAGCATTAATATTAGGTAGAAAAATATTCATAATCAAATATTTTCTTTTTTCTTGGTCAATCATCATTGCCTGAACTATATTTAGTCTTCTGTTTTTCTCCACAGTTTAAAATTCCTCAACCGTGTCTCCCTGCGGAGTAACAATAAAGCAGAGACACATAATTGAGGGAGAAATATATGAAAAGATCCGCATTCCAACAGCACGGTTATTATTTGACATAAGTGCATATTCTAGTCTTTTGAAGTAAGAGTGGTATAACTGACGTCAATTTTCAATAAAAAAAATTTCTTTAAAATATTTATAATTTTGTTTGGGTAAACTGTAGATGAATTTTTAAATTTATGGATGAACAACAATTAGATCTTTCAACTTATATTTCAAACAAATAACTCTATAAAGTTAGAGGGATTAGCAATAAGTTCTCGTCGCTAGGATGACAATAAAGGAATCACGTTTTTGTCAAGTGATTTTTTATGTTAGACAATTTTCAGAGAGAAAAATTTCTGAATAGAAGGAATTTGGCGATTTTAAAAAAGAAACAAGTAGAAAAATTCAATGCGTAGAATCACAAAAATAGCCAACACTATTATATTAAAAGTTGTTTCTCTTTGGATGTCGCCCAACAGAGAAAATCGTGTAACAAAAATGTGGTTTCTTTAATGAAATCTTTAACAACGAGAAGTTAATTACTAAACTCCCTAAGTTCATAAGGTTATTTGTCTAAATTTAAAGTCAATGGCCTGCTTGTTTTTCATAACAATCTTTGAACCCTTCTCAATTTTGCTTTTGTTTTTATTTTAAGGGGGTGAAAAATTTCCATTGATGTAACAACACATTCACACTTATCTAAAAAAAAATTGTGGTAATCGCATGCAAAAAGAGCAGATGAAATCCGTATAAATGAAACTAGAGAGGAGGCAAGACACTCACCGCATCCATTAGCAGCTGCACGTCAAGATCTGGAATGGGATGTCCAATCTTATGGAATCCATCTTTTAGCTCTTCAAAAGTCAAGTCTCCATTTTTATCAGTATCCATCATGTTAAACATCTGTTTGATCCCGTTCATTTGCTCATCTGGCAAATTTTCAGCGACGATCTAAGGTTGAGGAAGCAGAGCAGTCAAAAAAATGGGAACAGAGCCACCTTCAACAATTTGCAACTTCACTTAAATAGAGAATGAGTTCAAAAACTTACTCTAAGAACTTTCTTCTTGAACTTGTTCATCACGGAGAACTGTTTGATCTTCATTCTGACATTTTCACCCAGAGAGACATCAGGGACTAGATTTGCATTGGAAATCCAGGGATGATCTGCATGCAACATACATGATACTTATTAGCTTCTATTCTCATAAACACATACTTCAAATTTAACAATTAATTAATAGTTATACAAGGAGATGTAAATGATCTAACAAGAAGTAACATTACTGCTTCATCAAAACTACAGAATACACACCAAGTACTTCTTGAACAGTCATCCTACTGTAAGGATTTGGATCGAGCATGTTCTTGACTAGTTCCTTTGCTTCTTCAGAGACCTTTGGCCAAGGATCCCTCTCAAAATCTACATTACCCCCAACTATTGCATGTGCGATCCCCTCTTCTGTTTCTGTACTAATTATACAGTCAATTAATTCATCATTAACTGTGGCAGAAGATTTGACAATTGTATTTAAGAACTTAAAGGAAAGTTAAGGAATCAAATCGAAAGAACTCACCAGCCCAAAAAGGCGGTACTACCGCAAAGCAAGATGTAAAGAATGACTCCAGCACTCCAAACATCAACTTCTGGTCCGTAATTCCGTCTAAGGACATCAGGCGCCATGTAATATGGACTTCCGACAATATCACTGAATCTCTGATCTACGATCAAATTATAAGACATCTTACTGATGCTTGAACTACATTGTAATCCATGATTAAAATCATGAACATTTTAAGTATCAAGATAGCGGAAGAGTGCTGGTATACCTGGTTCGAAAAATATTGATAAGCCGAAATCAATTGCCTTTAGTTCAGAACTCTCACTTTCATCTTCAAATAAGAAATTCTCCGGCTTCAAGTCCCTATGTATTACTCCATTTTCGTGGCAAACCTGCAACAGGTTTGAATTGGGTCATTATGAAATACTAACGGCTAAGCTTTTTCTTTCAACAATATGTTGCAGATGGTCAAAGTATTGGTCCTCTAATGTTTGGATGGTTCCATCAGAAACTTCAATCATTCAGATTAAAATAGTATTTGACCTGCTCACAATGAGAATGCATCATCCAATAGCAATAAATCATAGTGATGACATACGACTTGAATCAAGAACACAACGCTGAAGCAAAAATGGAACAAAAGAACAATAATTCTTTGGTCATTTTCCACAATAAACCCCAGGAGAAGAATTTTTCGATAGAGCTATACTTTACCTTGCAGACCTCAAGAATAGTTTTGGCTACGGTTGCAGCAGCACGCTCTGTGTAATGCCCTTTCCTAACAATTTTGTCAAAAAGCTCACCGCCCTCGCACAGCTCCATGACAAGATAAATCGCCTCTTTGTCCTCGTAAGCCTCCTTGAAGCTCACAATATTCGGATGCTTAGGCAAATGGCGCATGATAGCCACCTCTCTCCTCACATCCTCGATATCAATATCCGTCTTCAACTTGCTCTTAGATATAGTTTTGCACGCAAATACATCCCCTGTCGCGTTATCAAAGCACCGGTGAGTAATCCCGAACTCACCTCTACCAAGCTCTTTGCAGAATCGGTATTTCTCAAATATATCATTGCCGTCAGGATCTGAGAGGACATAGATGGTACGGTGAGGCAAGGATCTGTGGATAGATCCAGGTGGAGAATCAAAGTTGGCGTCTCCCTGCCTCTGCTTGGCAGCTTCTTTTGCAGCAGAAGAAATGCAGCTTCCCATGGGAGATTTTGGCGGTAGATCAGCCAGTTACGACACGAATGCCCCCATGGGGAGAAGGAAGAAGCGAGATCTAGAGAGAGAACGCGCGGCAGGAGTGTAGAAATGGGGAATTAAGGACAATGCAGTGGGGATGGGGAAGAGCGATTGGTCAGGGAAAAACTACTGAGGAGAAACAGTTGAGGATTCTGGTTTGATTGGTCCCGCCTCTTTTTAGGCGGTCGTTGAGAAACCTGTTGATTTTAACGGCTCCCATCTTATTCTTTTACATCACTAAATTAATTCTAAATTATCTTATTCTTAGAATATTAATTTTAAACACAATAATCAAAATTAAAGTTGGTCTTTCAATTTATTTTTTTAATTTTATTAAGTATTGATATCTGCTAAAATACTTATTTGTAGTATAACAATTTTTCTTAGTCAATTTATTTTTAAAAACAAAATTGAAATTATAAAAAATAAAACTTCGATCTGCAAGGACTAAATTGAAAGTACTTCCAGATTACAAGGACTAAAATCATATTTTACTCTAAAAATTAATCAAAATTATTAAAACTCTCAAGGAATATGCATATTTAATTTAATTTAAAGATTATAAATCTGAAAAAAAATATTGAGTCAATTAGAGTTGAATTTGGTAGAACTCTTAAATATTGTTTGATCAAAATAATATAAGTCCTCAGGTTTTATGCTAATTAGAATGTAATTATTTTAAAATTAAATTTGAGATTTACATTGAGATGGTAAGTGAATGCTTGGGCTCTTCAAATGCTTATATTTATGGCCATTGGCCCATCTTCCGTCTTGGAACATTCATTGGACTGAACCCTTCATCCAACGGTGGTAATCAGATCACACTGGATCCGCTGTAGAGAGTATTCGGTCCCGAGCTGTTCGGCTCCGTCGATTCTAACGCCGGCGCCACGTACGGAATCGAAGAGGGGAAACACCATTTTCTTCATGTGAATAGGCCGAGAAAGCTCCTCGGGAACGTCGATCTGGATTTCGGAGACTCCAATCTCTATCAGACGAAAGGCTAGCTTCTCGCCTACCCGGGCGGCGATTTTAGAGTCCCAGAATTTTTTGGATCTGGGGAAGCGGTTGAGGTTGTGGCGATACTCGGCGGCGAACTCTTGCTCGGTGGAGGAAGCCATGGCTACAATGGAGGAGGTGGTGGAGCTTGTGACTTGCGCCGTGATTTTTCTGCAGGAGACCGCTAGCCGGAGAAGATGGCTATGAGTTGCGGCCATTGAAAAAGAGTGATGGCTCTAACACTAGCTTTACGAGGCGCTTATTAATATTTATAAGGGTTTTTTTAAAAAAAAACCTTAAGGTTTTGGTTTTTTTTAAAAAAAACCTTAAGTTTTACTGTTCAACGAAAAAAACCTCCAGGTTTCGAAAATAGGCGAAAAAAACCTTCTAGTCCGGACCGGGCATTGGCCTGTACAGAGAGGCAGGCCGGTCCAATTGGACCGGCCGACCTCCCTTTTTTTTTTTTACTAAATAAAATGTTAATTTAAAATAAATATCAAACGATATTCAATTTACTTGAAATTTCTACCACATATTTACCACATTATGGGAAGATCACGTGAAAAGTTTCGTGATTTTCTAACATTTGTACGATTTATTATAATTTTAGTTAATTCTTTTATAAAACCGTTATAATAAAACGTACAAGTGTTACAAAATTACAAAAATTCTCAGATTATCTTCTCATGATGTGGCGAACATGTGGTAAAAATTTCAAGTAAATTGAATATCGTTTGATATTTGTTTAAAATTTATAAATTAATTTTAAAAAAATAATAAACGATATTCAATTTACTTGAATTAATTTTAAACAAATATCAAACGATATTCAATTTACTTGACATTTTTACCACATGTTCGCCACATCATGGGAAGATAATCTGAGAATTTTCGTAATTTTGTAACACTTGTACGTTTTATTATAACGGTTTTATAAAAGAATTAACTAAAATTATAATAAATCGTACAAGTGTTACAAAATCACGAAAATTTTCACATGATCTTCCCATAATGTGGTAAATATGTGGTAAAAATTTCAAGTAAATTGAATATCGTTTGATATTTATTTTAAATTAACATTTTATTTAGTTAAAAAAAAAAAGGGAGGCCGGCCGGTCCAATTGGACCGGCCGGCCTCTCCGTACAGGCCGAATGGCCGATGCCCAGTCCGGACTAGAAGGTTTTTTTCGCCTATTTTCGAAACCTGGAGGTTTTTTTCGTTGTACATTAAAACTTAAGGTTTTTTTTAAAAAAAACCAAAACCTTAAGGTTTTTTTTTAAAAAAAACCTATTTATAATTATTTTTTATTATTTCCAAATTAATTATGTATGGTATTTATATTTTTTATGTAATAATAATATTTGTTCTTCGTTTCGATAAATTATAACATATAATTTTTATTATTTCAAATTAACGTGAGATTCTCGTTCGTCTCGTCTTCTTAAATATAGGTTGGGATGATATGTCCTCAAATTTACTTTTATTTACTAGATTTTTATGCTGAGGTTTGGCTACGCTACAATTAGAAAAGTTAAAACTTTTATGTGAAGATCTCGTGGAAGAAAAAAAGGACTTTTTTTTTTCCAGTATTTGGGCATGCTTATTGGTTATTGGTTATTGGTTATCTTCTGCGTTTCTCCGCTTTTGTCGTCTCCCTAGTAACTCCACAAACAGTGTGTTCTTATTAAAGCTAGAAACTTTAGTACAAAAACTGGATGGTCTGAAAATGGAAGATAAAAACTGAATCAATTGCAAACATTAAAACAAAACCCAGATGTCATCTCGATGTGTATTGTAATGGGTAGGATTCAGAATCCTCAAATTCAAAAGCTGTAATCCGTTTTGAACACACTCTTGTTCAGTGGTTTTGATCCATCTCTGAACCTCTTTAATCCGCCATTTTCCTCATCAGCTATGGGGGCGTCTTCGTTATCTTCCTCCACATCTTTGAATGCCGGATGACTCAGAATTTTACTCAGCAATTGGGTCCCTCTAAGAGCGTTTGTCAATGGCAAATGTCCCTCTGGTGTATCACTATTAAGTTCCCAAATGAACTCGGTGGGGAATGACCTGTAATTGTACTGCTCAATTTCAGTATCTAGCTTCTTCATCCATCCTACCTTCATGAAAAATTTGGTGAAATCCCTGTTTACTTTCTCAAAAATCTTTTTCTGCGAGCTGTATCCAAAATTTCCACCGCTATGTTCCTTCCAGAGCTCATCAATGGCTTTGAGGTCAGATTCTGATATAAACTGAACCTCGGAGAAGTAGACGTAGCCTCTCTTCAGAGCGGCTTCGCCGGCGAGGACTATGAGGAGCCGACGAGTCTCCTCGTCTGCTTGCCTGAAGTTTTGGGTGGAGAGGTGGTGCTGGAGCTGGTCGAAGGAGATGGTCGGAGAGGTGGAGGAGGTGGCCGGAGAGAGAGAAAATGTGGTGGTGGAGGAAAGAGAATGAGATAGAGAAGGGATTGAGCTACTTCCGTTGTTGGGTTTGAGAGGGAGGAAAGAAGAGAAGATAGACGGATGAGCGTCAGCTTGGTGGTGCTTCAGAAGAGACTGGTTGCTGTAATGGAGGGCTTGCAGAGAATTGGCAGCCATGGAGACGTAGAGAGAGAGAGAGAGAGAGGATGGGCCAAGGCTTCCAAGTGTTTGATGGAGATAAGAAATGAGTGAAAGATGGAATAAGCTGTGAGCATCTGATCAGAAGCAATACAACTGAGATTTTTGATTGGCTAGATGAGGCTGAGGCCACTCCACTTCAATTTTTATTTACAAAATAATCCAAAAAGTAATACACAACCAATCTTATTCGTTTTCATAATTATCCTTCATTGATCAATATTAATTAATTATTTAAATGATAAAATGCCAGATGATTATTAATATTAAGTTTACTCTTAAACGTGATATCTGGACGTACCAGTCACGTCAAAATATAAAATTAATACAAAAATTTAAGTATATTTGTGACAAACATTTTAAAACTAGGATGACTAAATGGTGCAGTCTATATCATTGAAAATGTACAATCCCAAAACTAACAATATAATACTATTAGCATCAGTTACAATATTAGTATCCATTAAGTCACACAACCTAACTCCATTTTACTTATTCTTTGCTCCACTAGTTGTAATTGGCAAGATGTTCACCCACACTATCTATGGCCAAATTTCATCCAAGTGCGATAAATCACCCCTACAAAACAAGCTGACATAAATCAATCGTGAATGCCATAGGAAAATGCTATGTTCTATACAATTCCTCCAACTTCTACGGACTACCACTCATCGGCAACATGCATGCCGTAGTAGCGAGCCAACCGGCGAGAAGTTCCATGGATAGTATCCATTATCTGATATTTCTTATAATTTTCTTTGAGGGAATCTTGCTGCTGCTTTGCAAGTTTCTCTTCCTCCAAGAGTAGTTGCTAAAATGGATGAGTAAAATTCATTACTTGAATCTAAAAATGGTGGAGACCTCACTAAAATTATTTGTAGATATTGAAAGCCTCTGTACCTTGACTAAGAAAGCAGCTTCAGCTTCATGTTTCTTCACAAGATGCTTTTCCTTCTTGGTCCTCCTCAAAGCTGGGATCTTTCGGGTCCAACCAATGTAATTTGATCTTTCCAGTATGCTTTGCTGGGAGATCATCAAACATTTCCGGTTCGGCCTTGCTAGCCCTCACAGGCCTCGGCATTCCAGACATCATGAAATGGAACTGGGCCAGCGTTGAAATTATGGCTTTGGCTTGGCTTAGATTTTGCATCTCCACTAATGCAAATTGTTGGCTAGTTATTGGTTCTTTGTAATTTGGAATGAAGTGGACACTAACGACAGTCCCGAACTGATCAATAGCAGTTCTCAACACAGATTCAGTAACTTGTGGCGAGAGGTTGTTGAGGTAAACAGTCCGTTTTGCTCTTTCTTCAAATGCAGCATACTCTTTTTCAATAGAAGATCCCATGAAGGATTATGACAAGAAATCTGAAACAAAAAAAAAGTGTACAGTTTCATCCTGCCATTGGTTAAAAAGAATACATCCAAGCCATGTAGGATAACTAAAAAAAGATCCAATACTACAGCTTTGCTTGATCCATGAAGGATTATGACAACAAACCTGAAACAAAAAAAAATGTACATGTTTGATCCTTTCCTAGGTCAAAGAATATAACCAAGCCATGTAGGATGATTGACAAAATCCAATCGTACAGGATAGCTAGTAGTATGCTTATGATAATAGTTTGAGTATTCCAACTAGATCATATAATAAAAAAGACTTAAACTATATGAAAAAACCCAAAAAACATGTCAAGTGTAGGTAATCTGAAGAGTTCACAATAAGTTATAAAAGCAAGACCCACAAGTTCCCAAGAAATGTGAGCTTTATGTTTTTCTACATCCTAAAATTGAGTTAATATCTAGAACCCCTTGTCACCTTAGTGATTGCTTTTGAATTACCTGAAAATAAGTGGCCCATTGCATGGCTGCAAATTGTTATGTAATAAAATATACAATACCCAATCTTGTTCGCTCGATGATATAGATCCTTCAGACATGTTCCATATATAAAAAATCAAATCTCATTTTCATTTTTCAATAAGCAAATGAAAATGTGATTCCCGCTTCATCAAGCACCAAGTTCCACATAATTAAGCTAATGTCACATAGGTCATAAACATAATGTGACAGAAAACACAACTAATCATCTAAGGATCCAATCTAAAAGAAGAAAAAACACAGAAGAAAACTACAAGTACAACTGCCATATTTATTTTGCTTCACTAGCATGTTACTCTTGTACTCCTCTAAGGAACCATGAACCTAAGCTATTGGGAAAGAGGTATGCAGTCATCATATCGAACATGCCTATCAAATTATGTTTGTAGGCAAGAGTTAAAGGGGACTAAAAGGTCGACAAAAGTGATGGCAAAAATAAGGATGGAGCCTCTAATCCTCATAAAGGAATATTATGATCAGTACCCACCATCTAACAGCGAAAAAAAGTGAAAGTTAGTCTGGGACTCGGGAGGTAACAGAAAAAAAAAAAAAAAAACTACCAATGAATGAGTTTAATAATGTCTTATTGGGAATTTCTAAACAGAATCATTACAAACATTTAACTAGTGCAACAAAAGTAGCTTCTAATGAAAGATATTCTTATGAAGAAGAAATGAGGTAATATCCTAACCCCAACTCAGTGCACTTATCTCGTTAAATATGATCCAGAGTTCCGAGACATTCCCAAGCTCAAAATGAAAACACAAAAACCAGGGACTGCCTATAGTGAACGAAGTTGGCAATTGTTTTTCAACAAAACGCTAACCTTTAGAATAATAAAAAAAATAAAGGTAAATAATACCGATAAACAATTTTCAATTTAACATTCCAATAAAACTAAACGAAATACTCTAAACATTAGATCAATCTGCTGAAAAGGAAAACCAATTTCCAAATTCCTTTAACGTTTTTAACATACCAAAATCTCCTCGTCGATGAAATTCCCCAATCTGAATAAACTGAGAGAGAGAAAGAGAGAGAGATAAAACACAACTGAAGCCAGAAGAGAGTAATCACTGATCCAGAACAGCTTCTCGATTTTTGTCGTCACTGTTTCTTGCCACCACATTTCCTTCCCCACCGACCACCAGTCGCCCTTAACGAAGAACTGCTGTCCAAAAAATTAAAAATCAAAAATCATCATTTTCAACCCTAATTTTATATTTTAACCTATCATTTCTTTATTATTAAAAAATAATTATAATAATATGAATAATTGAAACAAAA
Organism: Begonia masoniana; assembly: GCA_022432975.1. Classification (NCBI taxonomy): domain Eukaryota; kingdom Viridiplantae; phylum Streptophyta; class Magnoliopsida; order Cucurbitales; family Begoniaceae; genus Begonia; species Begonia masoniana. The sequence goes on along the minus strand of CM039505.1, from coordinate 11,399,624 downwards.
ACTTATTTATATAAAAGGTAAATATCAAATTGCCCACAAAGTACGGGGTGTTTGCAACTGATGCTTCAAACTGTAAATTTCGTCAATTAATACCTTGTACTTTGGCCTGTTATTAACTTACACTCTCCCGTTAAAATCCGTTAAAACATGGTCATACTGCACAAGCTCTTATGAGCCTTTCGCATTATGGGGGATCATAGTCCGGTTCGATCCGATTTTAAGAGAGACTAGGACTAGACCAATATGTTTTGGTTTTCAAATTTTAGAACCAATACCTATAAAATAAAAAAAAAAAAATTGAACCGGACCAGAAATTCGGTTATGGTTCTGGTCCGGTTCTGATTTTTCCCAATATGAAATAATTTTTTTAATAAAAAATCCAAATTCAAAATAAATAAATAAATAAACAAACAAATGAAGTATCATTCCCACTGCTTCAGTGAGCAATCTGAAATCTCAATCAGATGGGCAATTCAAATCAAACACAAGCTAAGACGTCCTAAGAAGCAGACATGCTACAATTTTGCCAAATCTGAAGCGAAAATACAGGAATCTGAAATAGCAAATGAAGTACCATTCATGGTCCGGATCATTAATCTTGAAAAATTCAAGTTGTACATAAAGTAAAAATCATTGTACATAAAGCAAGTTAGAGAAGCTACAACTTCAAAACTTGTAAAGTTAAGATAGTGAACTTCCAAACTCTCCTACCATTATATTACGAAATATCCTCTATTGTTTTACAAACCTGCAAAAATGAGTTCTTATCATTTTATCACAGATTTGGTGAGTTGTTAATTTACCTGTCATTGCCCAGATCTTTAGTTTTACCTAGAAAATTTACAGAAATGAGTTTCTTTCATTTTGCTGTTTTTATGCTCAACAAAACACAGTGGACATTTCCTTGTGAGAATGTAAGTGAAGAGAGTGTTGAGGCTCACAGGGATTAGCGGATTAAAAAGAAATAAAATACAGAATCTGAAAGAGCAGAGAGCTTAACTTCGTTCTTCACAGGCTGACAAAGGAAAGGCGGTCGAAGAGAGAGTCCGACGGTAGCGTCTAGAATAATCGAGAGGCAACTGTCGAAGTCGAGGACTCAGCGGCGCGGCGAGAGAGAAGACAAAGATGTGAACTGTATATGGACTATGGTGAAGGTGAAGAGAAGAGAACTGTAAACTGTTTAAAGGATGGGTTCAGTAAATTAGGGTTTAAATGATCCGGTTAGATTTTAGTGGTTTTGTGTTATTAAACTCAAAAATCAAACCGAAACTTCGGTTCTAACAAAGAAAACCAAAATTTATTTCTTTTATTTGCAAAATCAACCAGAATCGGACCAAATATGTCGATTCTGGTCTAGTTCTTTGATTTAGGTCGGTTTTGCTCACCTCTATTTCGCATCGTCATAAATGATGCCCAAGTTTTTCAAGGCATTATTAAAAAAGAAATATCAGGACCAATTTCATACATGAATGATAGTAAATTTTGTAAAATTGAAAGAGCAGATAAAAAGATCTAAGAAACTTAGATTGTAGAAAAAAAAATGGAAGCGAAGAAACCCATTTCTTATAGTCACGATGATTGAGCTTGCACCCCATGGCCCATACCCACGAATATTTTGAACATTGTGAAATAAAAAGATAACGTAGAATTACTCTTAAAAAAATTAGTATTTGAGCATACTGGGAATATAATAATGTGTATTACGTTATTTTTGAAATCGATTTCAGTTGATTTGATTGAAATTTTCTTACTTATCTTCTTAATTAAATTGTTGTATTTTGACTAATTAAAATTAATTCATACAATGATTTTCATATAACTACGGCTCCGCTGCTTTATAATTATAGCAACGGTTTATGTAGAACTTACAATTTTGAAAAATTGATCAAAATCGAATTCTAACAAATTTATAATATTTATATAATTTTTTAAATTTTTATATCGAAAATTACAAATTATAGAACTATACCGGTAAAAATAGCCCAAAACCGAGTTTAAACCGAAAAAAAATAAAAAACCAAAATCAAACTGAATAAAATTGAAAATATCAGTCTAATTTGGATTCGGTTCACGAACTGTTTGGTTTGGTTTCGGTTTCAAAAATTTGAAACTGAACCGATCAGCTCGATTTCAATGAAGGGTGGAACCGAATAGAACAGGACTAATTCCACCCCTACAATTTTCTACCCATTATAAAATTAGTTTGATTTATCTCTTTTATGATATTTATCCTCGACATATTTATTTGATTAATATTATGTTTACTTTAAATATATTTATTTACGTACTAAACAAAGATGATTACAATAAATATAATAAATCAAATATTTATTATTTCAATAAGTAAATTTAAATATTAAAATAGAAGAGTAAACGTAGTATAAAGTGATTTGATTGTTAGATAAGTTCTCTAATATCATAATAGCAATCAATATATTTTAACATAAAGTGTCTTGTCTATTTTAAAATAAAACTAAAACAAAACAAATCAAACATAAAGTGTCTTGTCTATTTTAAAATAAAACTAAAACAAAACAAATATTAATTCCACACCTCTGTGGGTGAAAAATGTATTATTTTATTAATTGACCTTGAATTTATTTAAAATTCATTTCTTTCATTAAGCATTACCAAAGGAATCACGGAAAGACATAGATATGCAGATTCGAGTTGTAAAAGTGGAAAATTTGAGGAAGAACTGGGGAGAATTTATCAGAAATAGACGGTGGAGTTGAAGAGAACAGTAGATTGTCATCTGGAAGTGATTTGATCAAGATTATGACAGCCAAAGCGAAGAGATTCTCCGATTGACGGGCACTCTAAAAAAGAAAACCTCAGCGTGATCGGCAACTGCGCACCAGGAGTTCCATCAATAGCCTTCCTCAAGATTATGACAGCCAAAGCGAAGAGATTCTCCAATTGACGGGCACTCTAAAAAAGAAAACCTCAGCGTGATCGGCAGCTGCGCACCAGGAGTTCCATCAATAGCCTTCCTCTAGTCGGAAACCAATCTGTCGAACGGCGGATCTGGTTGTCTTTAGAATTATCAATTTTGAAAGACGAATGACCGGTGTTCGCTGTTTAATCGAGCTAACGGTCTTTGAATAAATAATCGAGTGGTTTGACATATCCCTTTCAAACTGCTCTTGACACATATAATTTCGAAATTCAATCGACAAATACTCAATTGGCGGTCGCGGCGCTTGACTCGGATGACGGTGTCCAGTTCGTCAGACCCCCTTGAAATAATCCTCTTTGTGACATCAATTGGCAATTTGGCAGAGCAAGTTTAGTATGACCACCTTGTGACAAACCTACTTGTGACGGGGCAGCCTTTCTTTTAATAATAAATTTGGGCGTCATTTGAGGAAAATTTGACGATTTAGATTGAATTGGAGATTTGAAGATTTTGAAGATTTAGGGTTAGGATTCGTGGAATTTCTGAATAATATTCGTATTAAACAATTAGGGCTGAAAAATCAACATGGTGGGCGGGTGAACTGATCGAATTTTGGGTTGGAATCGCGGGTGACCAAGAGGAAAATAAGGTTTTCTAAAGGTGGGGGTGGAAAGGGGGGCCGATGTAGCGATCCGTACGTCGCCACCGAACTTGACGTGACGTTCACTTTATTTAAGACAGTTTCGATGTAAAATTTTTTGACTTTTAAAACTCTAAATCGAAGATTAAAACCGTTTTCGATAAAACGTTGACTCGGTTTTTTGGGCTGTTTAAATCATTTGAAATACGTGGGAATTTGTTCGAAAAATATCTTTGGGAAGTATCGTAAAACGTCGAGTTGAAACATGTTCAAAAATCAAAAAATAATTTTAGAACACATGACATGCGGCGCGCGCGCATTCAGGGCCTGCGTCGCTCGGACCATCGCGCGCGCGGCGCGCTGCAGTCCTGCCCGTGGCATGCCTCCAGCTCACGCGCGGCGCGTGCGCGTCACTCACCCGGGCGCGCGCACTGCTTGTTATTTCTACACCCTAACGCAAGTGCACGTGTCGCTAACGAAGTAATAAAGTAAGTAAAAGTCTCTACCACGAGGATATTTTTAATCAAATTAATCTTGTTATAAATTTCTATAAAATAAAGATGAAAATATTGAAATTAAATGAATAATAAGGAATGATTAACTAAAATTACTTAAATTAATTAAGACTAAAATTGAAAATGATTTAAAAAGATAATTATGAGAAAATTCTTGGTTATGGTTGATTTCCTCTTTACATGCAATTATTACTGATGTTACAGCAATGCTACAACATCAGTCACGACACAGCAAGAATTCATAATGTTTCTAGTGTTCCGTCGAATTGGCTAAATAAATTCGTTTCAAAATTTTCTTTTCGACTTTGAAAAGATAAAAACTTAATCCAAATTTTTGGTGTAAACCTACTCTTATCGCCAAATAAATTAATGTTAGCTACTTTGCAACAATTTTAATTTATTTAATTATTTATGCATCTTAAATTCTTATTTACCTATCGATACAATAGGAACATGTGAATTTAAATATGCCTATCGACACAATTTAATTTACGCAATAAAACCATGAGCAATTGTGCAATGAAAAATACGTAGCATTCATAGATCATAATAAAAACATATAAAGAGTACTCTCTTACCTAACCAAGATAAGAAAAACTAGTCTAAAATCATAATAATAGAAAAATTAAAAATAAAAAGTAGAAGAGAAGAAGAAGAAGAAGAATGACGTCGGTTTCCTTGCTACAGATCCAGTGCTTATGTCCAAAATAATAAAAATCTTCTCTTTTATAATTGTTTTTTCTCCTCATTCTACGTGTCATCCTTTTTTTTCTCTCCAGTCTGTTCCTTTCTTTTCTCCTTCTAATCCGCTGATTCCTTTGATCAACGGCTTATAGTTATGATAAAATCTTCTTGATTTGCTCTCTTTTGTCGTCCACTCTTCTAAGTCGTCCGTTGCTTTGTCTATGTTGCTCTGTCATCCGATTGTATTTTATGCTGCTCTGTCATCCGATTGTTTGTGTGAAAGCTTTGTCTTCCGTTCTCTGTCATCCGATTGTTTTGTCATCGTTCTCTGTCATCCGATTGTTTGTCATTCGATTCTATGTCATCTGATTCTCTTTTTCCTTTCTCTATCATCCGATTATGTCTACTGATTTTATCATCCGATTTTATCATCCGATTTTATCTACCGTTTATGTCATCTGATTGGCCTCCTTTCTCTCCATTATCTCCCTTCAAATCTGGGTCCCTTGATTTGTAGCTTCTCTTTTTGGTTTTATGTTTTCTCGCACCTTAATCTTTACCTTTTTAATTCGATCTTCCCGCTAATAATTCTGCATTCACATAAGAAAATATAAAATCTGAATTAATGATAAAAACTTGCTTGTTTTACCGAGAATCTATGTTAAATACATTAAATTTAGTCAATGTTCTGATGTTGCGGCATCCTACAGCAATTATAGCAAATTCCATAATTTTCTCCTTACATTCACTCAAACCATACAAGTTATATCAATTAAAAGTGGTATAAAATAACTCTAATTTAAGATTTATCACGCACCAACCAAGTGGAGCACGCGAGGGGGGATTCGATCGATCGGCTGCGTATGGCCGATCAATCGGTAACCTCTCGGGTGTCGACCTTCTTCACCTGAGCAGCCGATTGATCGTGCCTCACACGACCGATCAATCGGTTGCATATGGCCAATCGATCGCGCCTTAACGCGCGATCGATCAGCGCACGCTCTGCTACCCTACCAAATCCGAGCCTCTTAGCCGATCGATCGGCCCTTGGGCCACGACTGATCGGCTATGCGCGCTCCGAGCGCACCCCGCGTGTCAAGCGCGCCAGCACACGATTTTTCCACTTTTTCATCTTCTTTCCATTTCTTTTATCTACACTTCACTTCAAACTTACCTAAAACCTTTTACAAACCCTTCCAAACATAAAACACTTCAAAACTCCAAAAACACGACTTGAAATCATATGCGAAAGCGTAGTGAAATTTATGAAAACAAACTGCATGGATGACTCTAAAAATCGGACATATCCATACAGAAATAAATCCCAAAATATTTCCAGAATATTTTCAAATCTTAAACTAACTGTACATCCAAAAGACCCAAAAAATTCACCCAAATCCAAAAGGACTTTAAAAACATAAACATAGACCTCAAGACTTCACTTACGGGTCAAAATTCGTCTGACTGCCACAACCAACCCCGTAAGCTCGTCCTTTCAACTGCACATATACATTAGCCTGAGGCTCAGAATCCTCATCGGTACGATTTGTACCTATATCACATAGTTTAACTAATGAGTTTAAAGCTCAGTAAGGTCATATAATGCAGTAAAATACAAGTGCTATGCATGAACGTTTCAAAATATGTACATACTTTATATTTATGTTTAAGTGAACATATTGGTTAAGTGGGGCTTATAGGGGAGTGGGAAACATTACGTACATGACGTGGGTTAGTGGTTTTGCCTTCTCCTAGGGAGGGATAAAAATATATTGTCCGCGGTAAGGACGATTTTACATTAATGCCAGAGAATGACAAGAACATATATGCTAGTTCCCGTCCCACACTTAACAGTACTTTACATTTATATTTTTATCTTTCTTACTTGTTGTGGGTCAAGTCATAAATAAGCTCCTGCAATGGCTTAAAATGGATCGTTAGCTACTCCGGTGCTCGGTCAAACCAAGTGACCTCAAAAACAGAAAACTAAATGGGCGAAAATACAGTAAGAATCAGAGAATTTTAGCGAGATTAGTGTCGTGCGAGTGAAGTGTGTGTAAGATGAAATGGCGTGGTCCAGTTGATTCAACAAAGCTTGCACAACCTCAAGTCGGCTGATCAACTAAAAGCTTAGTGCCGGCGAAACGTTTTCCAGAGAAAGACGTCGACTTGAGGAACCGGTTCTGTCCACCTCCTTCTGGTTTCCAGCCCTCGATAGGGAGGAGAGGAGGGTGGTGCTAGAGTTCAACAACAACCTTGGGTTGTTGAACTAGGAGGCTGTCTCCTATTCGGCAAAGCCGAAGCTCACCTGTCGACGAATTGCCCTCTCGGTTTCTCGCTTAGGGAAACGGTCTACTTGTTCTCATTACCTGAACCAAAAATTACAAACACCAATTGCGATGATATATAATACCTAGTGGCTGGAGAGGTGTTCAAAAATGGCCGAGAACCGTTGAAGGCGCGGGAAGAAGAAGCAAACTCAGCCGAGATTCTTTTGGCGCTAGGGATCCGAGGGGTAGCCCTGCTTCCATGTCAGCTCGCCGGTTTCCTTGCAAGGAAGCTGCTCCGACACGAACGCAGAGGGAATTCGGGCCAAAAGCAGTAATGGTCCCCTCCTTCGAGTGCAGGCGTCGAGCGAAAGGTTGCCGCTGGTTCTCTGGTTTCTCCTTCGCTGAGCTCTGGTTCACGAAAATGAAAGCTTCAACCGGTTTTCTTCATTAGCAGCAGTAGCTGGTCCGGTTCTCTTCAAGCAATAACAAGCGGTCCGGTTCTTCCTCAATGCACAGCAATTGGTTTTTCTTCTTTAACCCACTCCTTTGGTTCTCAAGCTAATTAAAACCAAACCAAGCCACATCTAACCTACCAAGCATCTAGCCCTAAATGCCTAACATGCATGGTTATATAAAATCTTAACAAAAAGGCCAATGTTTGCCCAATAAGTTTTAAAATAAAAATACATAAAATCAATGCTCGGGAAGACAAATTCCCATATGAGCTTCTGGTTCTCCAAGCCTTGTCTCCCAAGCAATGACGTGCTTCGGTTGCTCCGGATCTTGAGCTTCCATCTCCCACTTTACATCGGTGAGTACGCCATCCAAGTCGGTGTAAGAAATGTCACCTGCAAAAGAGTAAAGTGTGTAAGTACATAGGTTAGATAAAACATGTGATTGTACCTGTGATCGTGTGATGGGCCTATGGGGCACAACATCCTCCCCAGGTTGTTGAGGATTTGTCCTCAAATCTGATAGGTCGGGCCCATCAAGGCCATCTTCCTCGCCTTTGTATGGGGATAAGTCCTGGACGTTGAAGGTTGCTGACACGCCATATTCGCCAGGTAACTCTATCTTGTAGGCGTTGTTATTAATTTTCTGCAAGACCTTAAAAGGTCCATCTGCTCGAGGAAGAAGCTTTGACCTCCTTTGATCGGGAAACCTTTCCTTACTTAGATGCAACCAAACTAAGTCTCCTTCTTTAAAAATAACCTCTTTACGTCCTTTGTTTACTTGTTTGGCTACAGCACTATTCCTTTTCTCAATGGCTTTTCGAACATTCTCGTGTAATTTCTTAATATGTTCAGCCCTGTATGCTTCTGATGGATCAGTTAAGTCTTTAAATGGTAGGGGTACAAGGTCCAACGGTGTAGAGGGATTAAACCCATAGGCAACCTCAAAGGGCGATTGCTGAGTAGTGGAATGTAGGTTGCAATCGTAGGCAAACTCTAAGCCAGGAAGGACAATGTCCCAATTGGTTAGTTTTTTTCCTACAATACTGCGTAAGAGGGTGCCTAAGGTCCTATTAACAACTTCCGTTTGACCATCCGTTTGGGGATGGAAGGATGTGCTAAAACACAACCTAGTCCCCAACCTTCTCCATAAGGTAGTCCAAAAGGCGCTCAAAAATTTAGTGTCCCGATCTGACACTATTGAATGTGGAATTCCATGTAGGCGAATGATTTCCTTAAAGTACAGATCAGCTATCATGAAGGAATCATCTGTTTTGGCACAGGGAATGAAATGGGTCATCTTGGAAAAACGATCCACAACTACCATAATGGAGTCCTTACTTCGGGCAGTTCGGGGTAGTCCTAGAACGAAATCCATACTAACGTCGGTCCATGGGTGTGATGGGACTGGCAGAGGCATATATAAACCTTGAGGGAGAAGCCTACTCTTGGCTTTCTTGCATACCACACATGTTTCCACTAGACGGTGGACATCTTTTATCATGCGGGGCCAATAGAAATTTTCCTTGAGCATGTCCAAGGTCTTCTTCTCTTCGAAATGGCTTGCCAAACCTCCACAATGCGCTTCTCTCACGAGACACCGTCTTAGACTTCCTTGGGGAATACATAACTTTCCCGCTTTTATCAAATAACCATCCATGAGACGGTATTCTCCTGTGGCCTTTTCTTTGCACTTAGCGTAGTAGGTTCCAAAATCTGGGTCGGTTCCATAATTCTCTTTGACCCACTCAAAACCAAAGAACCTGGTTCCTAATTCCGTAAGGAGAATGCGTTTTCTTGAAAGCGCGTCGGCCACGATATTGTTTTCTCCCTTTAAATATTTCAAAGTGTAGGGGAACCTCTCTAAGAACTCTACCCATTTTGCATGCCTCTTATTCAACTTATGCTGACTCTTAATATGTCGGAGCGATTGGTGGTCGGTGTTGATAACAAATTCTCGAGGTAGAAGATAATGTTGCCAATGCTCCAATGCTCTAATAACCGCATAAAACTCCTTATCATAGGTTGAATAATTGAGGGTAGCTCCTTTCAGTTTTTCGCTAAAATATGCAACGGGTTTCCCTTCTTGCATAAGTACCGCACCTATACCAACCCCAGAGGCATCACTCTTTACCTCAAATACTTGATTGAAATTGGGGAGTGCAAGTACAGGCGAATGACACAACTTGTCCTTGATCAACTCAAAGCTCCTTTGACAATTCAGGGTCCAAGTAAACTCCTTCCCTTTTTTGGTACAATCCGTGAGCGGTGAAACTATCGAGCTGAAATATTGTATAAACCTCCTATAAAAGGAAGCTAGGCCATGGAAACTACGAACTTCGGTGACCGAATTTGGTGTGGGCCAATCCTTAATAGCCTTAATTTTGTCCTCATCAGCTTCCATGCCGTCCTTCGAGATGATAAATCCTAAGAAGTACACCTTGTCTTGTCCAAATGAACACTTGCTCAAGTTCCCAAATAACTTGGCTTCTCTAAGGGTTTGAAACAGGGTACTAAGGTAGCTAAGGTGTTGTGGAAGGTCCGCGCTATACACCAAAATGTCATCGAAGTAAACAACGATGAACCTTCCCAGATACTCTTTAAGCACATGGTGCATGAGCCTCATGAATGTACTTGGCGCGTTGGTTAATCCGAAGGGCATTACCATCCATTCGAAAAGGCCGTATTTAGTCTTGAAAGCCGTCTTCCATTCGTCACCTTCCTTCATTCTTATTTGATGATAGCCACTTTTGAGGTCTATTTTGGAAAAGATGGCGGCTCCGCCGAGCTCATCTAACATGTCTTCGAGCCTAGGTATGGGAAACCTATATTTTACTGTGATTTGGTTCACGGCTCGGCTATCAATACACATTCTCATAGTGCCGTCTTTCTTGGGTACCAGTAGAGATGGTACGGCACAGGGACTCATGGACTCTCGTATATACCCTTTGTCCAATAGTTCTTGTACTTGATCTTGCAGCTTTTTAGTTTCTTCGGGGTTCATTCGATAGGCGGGTCGGTTAGGCAATACCGCGCCAGGCTGGAGATCGATCTGATGTTCAATACCACGCAAGGGCGGTAAACCTTTGGGTAGCTCCTCTGGGAAGACGTCTTGGAATTGGTGGAGCAAGTTCTTAACGGGTGTAGGTATTTCTCCTAGCTCCATAACTCTGTCACGAAAGAGTATCAAAATCATGGGGTCTCCTCTAAGCACAGATGCTTCAACCTCGTTTTTAGTCATATACAAGCTAGCCTTAGTCTTAACTTCTTTTCGTGCAGTTTCATCTTTGGATATTTGGGCCGGGGTCATGGGTGCAAATCTAAAAGTTTTGCCTTCAAACTTAAGAGAATAGTAATTCGTATATCCATCATGGTTCACTCTTCGGTCAAACTGCCAAGGCCTACCTAGAAGCAAATGACTTGCACTCATAGGTACAACATCGCAGAGGACCATGTCCTTATATTTTCTAAGGGCAAATTCGACTTTGACTTGTTTTGTCACTTTGACGTCGTCACGGTCATCCAACCATCTAAGCTTATATGGACGGGGGTGAGCAGTGGTGTAACGACCCCTCATCCCAGCAAGATATTGTCCGCTCCTGGGATTGGGCCGCAGCCCAATATCGTCCCCTCACGGCTTTGTTTGGCGAGAGCACTTCCCGGAAGGTCACCCAACCTGAAATTACTCTCGCCGAAGCACGCTTAACTTCGGAGTTCTTATGGGATCCGTCGCCAATCGTGCTCCAAAACGCGTCTTGCTATCTTGGGAGGGATCTCTTACATATGTTTCATTTCCATATACTTCCCCAAGCGATGTGGGTTCGTAACGGCCCCTGCTTCACGGCGGAAAACACTCCGGCCCAGGTCAGCCCCAGGATCCGCGGAGCTTTACCCACCTCCGGCCCAGGTCAACCCCAGATACGCGGAGAATGGGTGGTTCCTTATCAGTCCGTTGAAAGACGGGTCGTCACAATCACCCCCCCTCGGGGGCCAAGTCTCGTGGCCGACATTTCCGGTGGGTACGGAATCTGATACCATTTGTAACGACCCCTCATCCCAGCAAGATATTGTCCGCTCCTGGGATTGGGCCGCAGCCCAATATCGTCCCCTCACGGCTTTGTTTGGCGAGAGCACTTCCCGGAAGGTCACCCAACCTGAAATTACTCTCGCCGAAGCACGCTTAACTTCGGAGTTCTTATGGGATCCGTCGCCAATCGTGCTCCAAAACGCGTCTTGCTGCTCAACGGAGAAACCACTCCGGCCCAGGTCAGCCCCAGGATCCGCGGAGCTTTACCCACCTCCGGCCCAGGTCAACCCCAGGATCCGCGGAGAATGGGTGGTTCCTTATCAGTCCGTTGAAAGACGGGTCGTCACAATCACCCCCCCTCGGGGGCCCAACGTCCTCGTTGGCTACATTTCCGGTTGGGTACAGGCTCTGATACCATTTGTAACGACCCCTCATCCCAGCAAGATATTGTCCGCTCCCGGGATTGGGCCGCAGCCCAATATCGTCCCCTCACGGCTTTGTTTGGCGAGAGCACTTCCCGGAAGGTCACCCAACCTGAAATTACTCTCGCCGAAGCACGCTTAACTTCGGAGTTCTTATGGGATCCGTCGCCAATCGTGCTCCAAAACGCGTCTTGCTATCTTGGGAGGGATCTCTTACATATGTTTCATTTCCATATACTTCCCCAAGCGATGTGGGTTCGTAACGGCCCCTGCTTCAACGGAGAAACCACTCCGGCCCAGGTCAGCCCCAGGATCCGCGGAGCTTTACCCACCTCCGGCCCAGGTCAACCCCAGGATCCGCGGAGAATGGGTGGTTCCTTATCAGTCCATTGAAAGACGGGTCGTCACAAGTGGTCTCTAATCCTAGCTTGGTAACCAATTCTTTCGAGGCGACATTTGCACAACTGCCTCCGTCAATGATCAGTGAGCACAATTTATCTTTGATGAGACATCTACTGTGAAAGATGTTCTCTCTCTGACAGTCTTCTCCCGTGCTCCCTGACATGAGTACACGTCTACTCACCATGAGTAGGGGTCCATCTGGTGCATGAACAACTTCTTCTTCAGATTTAGTCTCTTCTTCTTCGTCTTCCTCAACTTCGTCCTCGGGTTGTTCATCTTCGCTTTCATATTCACCAGTGTCTTCTCTCAAGATCATTACTCTTCGGTTTGGGCACTGTGTTATAAAATGTCCAAGTCCTTGACACTTGAAGCACTTCATGTCTCTAGAACGGGGTGCATTGGCTCTATCCTCATGAGCCTTAGGGCCGGGTTCCTTAGGTGGCCAATTTCGTGTAAATGGCCTTTTTCCTTCAGCCTTGGTAAGGGTCTTACTGGGCTCGGGCAACTTAGGTGAGATCTTGGGGGTAGTTTTGGAAATGAACTTTGGAGGGTAGTTAGCTTTTCTTTTTCGAGTGAATTGACGTTCGACCTTCAAAGCCATCTGAACTACCGCATCTAAGGATTCTAGTGGGTGTAGTTCCACGGTGTCAGCTATATCTCGGGTGAGTCCTCAGATGAATCTAGCTACAATTTGTTCTTCAGGCTCGTCCATGGCCCCACGAATCCTAAGGGTCTCGAACTCCATGAGATATTCTTCTACAGATTGATGCCCTTGCCTAAGGTTTTGGATTTGCAGGAACAATTCTTGTTTATATTGACTGGGGACGAACCTCTTGGTCATTAAGGATTTCATTACATGCCATAAAGTTATGGGCTCGTCTCCTATCTTTTCTCTCTGGGCCTTAATGTTTGACCACCATAGTGCAGCATAACCCGTGAGTTCTACTGACACTAGTTGGATCTTAACTCGGTCAGAGTACTCAAAAACTTTCTCGGTCTTATCCAACGAATCCAAAAAGGTATGGCCATCACATGTCCCATTAAAGGATGGCACATGTAGCTTAACGTGTCGCATGTCATCTAAATCTTTCCGCCGACTAGGACGGAAATTCTCTTCTTCATCCAGTGTCCACTCATCCTCTTCTCTAAAGTCATAGTGGGAAACTCTTCTCCTAGGGGCCTCGGGTCTTTCATACTCATTATGGGACTCATGCCCAGTGGGCCTTCTTCTCGGGTTCTCTGGCCTTAACCTAGGGGATGTGTCATGGGAGGCTTCTCTCGGGGAATTTTGAAGAATTTTCTCCATAACAAGCTTAATATCCTTGAGTTGTTGGCCAATGCTACTAACTTCACCGGCCAAGCCGTCTATTTGACCTTGCATACTGGTTTCTCCTACGTGGGGATTTCCAGATTGGGGTACTCCCTTGCCTTGATTAGGTTCTGGTCCTAATTCTTGGTTCGCCTCACGTATGATCTCACTACGGGTTTTCATGTGTGTCTAAGTTTTAGGAAAAATTAATTAAGTTATATTTGTTATCCTAAATATTTAGGAGAGAATTTAACTTAACTAAGTTAAAACCTTAAACTAGAGAGGATAGTCATTTTAATTAAAGGATTTACTTAACTATATAAATATAAAATTATATATATATATATATATTTTTAAATAAAATAATAAAGTAAAAACACAAAAAGAAGGCTCAGGCGATTTCGGGTAAGAGAACAGGGAAGCTCGCCGGAGTTCAAAGCGCAGAAGGGGGAAATCGCAGATTCCGTCACTGAGGAAACGCGGCAGCTAAGATTTCCATCCCTCAGCCAAGCAATCGTTCGGCGATGGTTATCGGCACGGAACAGTTTGGAAATCAAGTTTCTGGTGATAAAACGACGAAGCTCGGAAATCTCTTGCCGTTTTCGAAAACTGAAATCACTCTGTAATTTTTTTTGCTTGAAAGCGAAACAATCTCAGAAATCTGTCGATTTTCTTTGGAAGATGGGTTCGGCAGCAGCAGAGTAAAAATAAGGAATTTTGAAAACAGTTCGGGTTCGCTTGAAAGAAAATCTCTCTGCTGGTTTTTTTTTTTTTTTTATAAATCTGAACTTAACCCAATTCTTCAGAAACGCAAATGTTCATGCCAAAGCTATTTTGAAACACAGATCAATGCTCGGGTGAAAAACACAATTTTCAGCAGCAAATAAAACATAAAACAGTGAAACAGGAAGTTCTGGTTTTGAATTCACAGAGAACAAAACAGCAACAAACGTGTTAACACAACTAAAATATCATGCTTAGAGTGTCTAACTTATGGAACCAATGTCAGCAGAATAAACATACAGCATAAACACCAAACCACAGCAATTATGCAGATGTTAACAGCAACTAAAAGACCAGACAACAGCTTTGACTTCATAAAATGCAGCAACACTTTCAAACAGTAAACAGCAGTTTCCACTTCACAGCAGTTGTCTTTCAACAAAACTCTTATGCATAGTTAATCAGAGAGCTCAAAACAACAAGCTGACATTTAAATAAACTTAAACAGAACATTCAGCATGGACATAGTATATCAGTAAATCAGAGGACAATGATAACAAAAGAGGTATCCAAACATGCTTGACTATAAAAGCAGATTATCAGTTCATGCTCGTGGATATTCTGGATAACAAAAGACCCAAACACAAGAATAAACAGAAAATAGAAATCAAACTGAATTAACAGAACATGCTTCAAACACACGTGAACATCCTAAACAGCAAACATGATTTTGGCAACAATCCTAAGAAGCTAAACAGAAACACAATAGCTAAACATGCTGTATTTCGGTTAACAGAGAAGACACAAACAGAAAAAATAGAAAGGCAATTTGACATGCTGGACAAAACACCAAAAACAGCAACATGCTTCTGAACAGTTTTAATTGGCAGAATTCACAACCTAAACGTTTTCTAACAGAACATGTTTGACACACAAACACTACACTAAACAATTAGTCAACACATGCTAAATCAACACAAACAAATGACAGAAAATACTAAACAACGAACCAGAGAGCTAACCGAGGCTCTGATACCAAATGTTGTGGGTCAGGTCATAAATAAGCTCCTGCAATGGCTCAAAATGGATCGTTAGCTACTCCGGTGCTCGGTCAAACCAAGTGACCTCAAAAACAGAAAACTAAATGGGCGAAAATACAGTAAGAATCAGAGAATTTTAGCGAGATTAGTGTCGTGCGAGTGAAGTGTGTGTAAGATGAAATGGCGTGGTCCAGTTGATTCAACAAAGCTTGCACAACCTCAAGTCGGCCGATCAACTAAAAGCTTAGTGCCGGCGAAACGTTTTCCAAAGAAAGACGTCGACTTGAGGAACCGGTTCTGTCCACCTCCTTCTGGTTTCCAGCCCTCGATAGGGAGGAGAGGAGGGTGGTGCTAGAGTTCAACAACAACCTTGGGTTGTTGAACTAGGAGGCTGTCTCCTATTCAGCAAAGCCGAAGCTCACCTGTCGGCGAATTGCCCTCTCGGTTTCTCGCTTAGGGAAACGGTCTACTTGTTCTCATTACCTGAACCAAAAATTACAAACACCAATTGCAATGATATATAATACCTAGTGGCTGGAGAGGTGTTCAAAAATGGCCGAGAACCGTTGAAGGCGCGGGAAGAAGAAGCAGACTCAGCCGAGATTCTTCTGGCGCTAGGGATCCGAGGGGTAGCCCTGCTTCCATGTCAGCTCGCCGGTTTCCTTGCAAGGAAGCTGCTCCGACACGAACGCAGAGGGAATTTGGGCCAAAAGCAGTAATGGTCCCCTCCTTCGAGTGCAGGCGTCGAGCGAAAGGTTGCCGCTGGTTCTCTGGTTTCTCCTTCGCTGAGCTCTGGTTCACGAAAATGAAAGCTTCAACCGGTTTTCTTCATTAGCAGCAGTAGCTGGTCCGGTTCTCTTCAAGCAATAACAAGCGGTCCGGTTCTTCCTCAATGCACAGCAATTGGTTTTTCTTCTTTAACCCACTCCTTTGGTTCTCAAGCTAATTAAAACCAAACCAAGCCACATCTAACCTACCAAGCATCTAGCCCTAAATGCCTAACATGCATGGTTATATAAAATCTTAACAAAAAGGCCAATGTTTGCCCAATAAGTTTTAAAATAAAAATACATAAAATCAATGCTCGGGAAGACAAATTCCCATATGAGCTTCTGGTTCTCCAAGCCTTGTCTCCCAAGCAATGACGTGCTTCGGTTGCTCCGGATCTTGAGCTTCCATCTCCCACTTTACATCGGTCGCCATCCAAGTCGGTGTAAGAAATGTCACCTGCAAAAGAGTAAAGTGTGTAAGTACATAGGTTAGATAAAACATGTGATTGTACCTGTGATCGTGTGATGGGCCTATGGGGCACAACATTACTTCAAAACATGTGCATACAACGTTTTGAAGTAAGAAAACATGTGCATTTGAACTATTATTCATATGGGTACTAACAATTAAACTATCAAAACATAGCTCATGCTCAATTCAACTAGCTTAAACCAATTTCAATTTAGAAAAACTCTATAAACACCAACCAAAATCGGATTCCACAACCGATTTTTGTTCAACTTCGAACGACCGCAACTCTCTCAATTTCTATCCATTTTTTACGATTCAAAATGTTTCAAAAACCTTATAACGTCTAGTTTAATATCAAACCATCCATTTATAAGAAGGAAATCGGAAACGAGAGCAGAATTCAAAATTCGTGGACTGCTCTGTTTTGTGTCGATTTTCAAACCTAAAATCCGATTTTCACTAAACGTGTTTAGTTTTCCCTTTGGTTTATCCATTCAAACCCTTAAACAACATTCTATCATGCATTAGTATCAATTCGACAATTTTCTAAAACTCTAACCCTAAAACTCTCCACCGAAATCAACCTATAAATAGCCTATAACCGTTAACCAACGTATAAGCTTACATTTTGTGAAGAAAACAGAGGAAAGTGAAGGCCGCTTTCATCGGCGTGAGGAGCTGTTGGTTCGGCATCGCTTGGAGAAAGAGGAAAATGAAGAGAGTGAAGAAGAAGAAATGAGGATTTGGCAATAGGGATATGGATAGCTTTTTGAAGAAGCTACGTAAATTGACTCGAATTCCGCTTAAAATCTCGTACGTTTTAACTCCCTCTTTTTCGCTCTATTTTTCTTAAACTCTTAAATTTTTGGCTTCCAAATTCTAATAAAATGTACATTGTAATTATAGCGAATTTCTTTCGTATAACGAATTTTAGGGACAATTACATGATAAAAAAAATCGGGTGTTACAGCAAATTTCTTATATAGTGTCGGAGATCGGCCCCCCCGATCTGGGGCGATGACCCCCATTCTCAGTTCTAATTTTTAAAACGGGGTCACCGTCCCAAATCGAGGACCCATTTTCAAGAGCCATTTTTTAGAATGGAGGGTCGTGTCGGGGCAATGACCACCCTTCTAAGCTCTAATTTTTAGGGCTCGGTCCCCACTCCGAAACAACCCCTCGTTCTCAAAGATGACCTTTGAAAAAATAATAAAAATAAAAATAAAAATTGATAAATTCCACGTAACGTGTCACATCTATACTATATTTATAATGCATGCATGTACAACATGTAGGTTCTCTGTAATTACATTACCAAAACTTACTTTCCATCAAACCTTTACTAGAGTAAGAAATTATTTACTTGTATAGTCTTAATATACTAGCATTTACACAAGGGAACAATGTTAGATTTTCTATATAATTCTATGTTCTAATCTTATATTGTGATGAGATAATAATATATTAGTGCTATTAGTGTACGATTATAACTATTTATGATTTGTCTTAATTATTATATCAATTAATAAATAACGCGTTATGAGATACGTGGAAAATTAAAAGATAAATATAATATTATTATTATTATATATACTCAGATCATAAGAAACTACTTGAACATCCTCCGACAAAATTTGTAGAGGGAATCATAGTTTCAAAATTGAAAGATGCTTTGAGACTTGGAAAACTAAGAGATTACTAGGCCACGTGTAACACAACACCATTATTAGAGGAAATTCTAATAAAAAACACTTAAACTATAATAATATTAACAAAATAAATCTTAAACTATCATCTGCTTATGAAATCAATCTTTCTGAAAGATCAAGGTTAGTGACCTGATGTTATAAAGTGTTATAACACTTAGTGTGACACCGGTTATAAATACGATATAGGACAATATTAAAAATGCGGAAATTAACGACACAGGAGGTTGTTAACGCAGTTCGGCAATCAACCTACATCTGCGGGGCCACGCCCAGATATGAAAACATTTCACAAGTTCAAACAAGGTTACAAGACACTCGGACTAAAACAAAATAAGACTCCCTCTTATCTTTGATGCCGCTTCCTTCAACCTTCACAAGTGAAACTGTTTTGCGAGCTCCCCTCGACTTTGAAACGATCTCTCCCGAGATCTAGATAACAACAAGATCCCCTTGTTGTTGGTTCCTCCCGAAACCCGTGTTATGGCAAGATCCCCTCGCCCACGATCAAGAACGACAAGCTCCCCTTGTCAATAAATAGAGCTCCTCCAGAGTTCCAAGGTAGTCTCCTCTCAAGACTGGATAATAATGAAGATCACAAGAATAAACTCCTATGACACTGTCTGTGACGCTTGACAATATCTTAGGATAGGATCACCCAGAACAGGCTTCAACAAACCAGTCTTTGACAAGACCGAATCAATAATCACATACACCACACAGAAACGTGGGTGAAGAAATAAAGACGCTCAGATGAATAGAGAAATTCCACACTCAAGAATAATGGCGTCGGCACCTTTTAACATACAAAGAGAAGACTTTTATATTAAGTGCTTTTTCGGCTCTGTTTCTCTCTACAATATATTCTTGAAACAGACTATTCATTCAAATAATAATATCCCACGAAATCAGCAAAGGATCCGGAAATCACTGCCACACAAATTTAGCGCAGTGACACTTTGAATGATGCTTTAGTAAAGAATCCCAAATACTTAGGAATATGAACCAAGTTTGTTACGATTCCTTTTTCAACAAATCTTATTTGAATTGACGAATTATTCTGCCAAATATCTTCTCCAAAATATAAGGATAAACTGATATATCTTCCAAACCAATATAATTTCCAAAAACATAACTTACCAAATTTAATAGGTTGCCAAAAATATAATGCCAACACATAGTTGCATTAACAATCTCCCCCTTTGGCATTTTTTGGCAAAACATAACTCCCCCTGAAGGAGAGAACTCGAAACTCCCCCTGAATGAGAAGTTCTTGAACCAGACAAATCACTATAATGTCAATTCAAATAATAGATCCAAAATAGGAGATATCCATTTCAGCATAACAGTAATCAATCTCCAAAATCACAAATTACTCCCCCTTTTTGCCATAAAAAGACAATAGGGAATAAACATAGTCAAATAGGTCATAACACCAGAAAACCAAATCGATGCAGAAGATCCATTAATACAAAATACTGTAAGAATTCTCAAAAACATTCATCTAACCGGATTGATCAAGGGTAACAGGATCTTCTATAGTGACATTTGGTGTAACTTCCAGAATCCCATAAATATATTGTATCTCCCATATTTGCAGAAATTCCACCAAAAGTTCATAAACATTATGGAAATAAACCATAAATCCTTCCACAAATT
Organism: Begonia masoniana; assembly: GCA_022432975.1. NCBI lineage: Eukaryota > Viridiplantae > Streptophyta > Magnoliopsida > Cucurbitales > Begoniaceae > Begonia > Begonia masoniana. The sequence continues at coordinate 11,379,634 of CM039505.1, read as the reverse complement.
GAGAAATAAACTCAAGGTGTCACAAAAAGGAACGAAATCTTCATAGAAAATCACATGTGTCATGCAGGACGTTGAAGACCAAGAATAGCAAAGAATTTGCCTTTTTTTTTTTTTTTTTAATTTAAGAAAGCAAAAAAAAATAAAAACAACACTTTCAAGAACATTCTTCAGAGAATGCAAAGGCCCAGAGCTGACCTTGGTTCGCATGTAGACAGTGATGAAATGAGATAGCAATTATCAGAAGACCTTATTCCTTCGATGATGCATTTATTTGTATGATCCGAGACAACACATTTGTTGTGAGTGAAATGCACCTTCAGATTTTGATCACACAACTGACTTATGCTGATAAGATTCGCTTTCAAACCTTTTACAAGAAGAACATTTTCCAGAGGAGGCAGTCCTGGAACGTCTAGTGTTCCCTTTCCAACGACATTTTCTGTGACGCCGTTTCCAAATGTTACTTTTTCCAGACCTCCTGATGTGATATTCTTTAAGAATCTTGCTTCACTTGTCATATGTCTAGAAGATCCACTGTCAAAGTACCATGCATCAACAGATGATGCATTTAGAGAAGTATGAGCAACATTACACTTACCAATGGTTTTCTTTATCCATTTCTGTTTGGGAAATCTGTATGAAGAGATATATTTAGCAGTACCTTTTCTCAAGTCATCAAGATAAGCAAAGCACCTAGGACGAATATGACCTTGATGAAACAATAATGGCAAATTGGAATAAATTTGTTACCTTTATTCTTGGGAACATGAAGATTGGACTTCATCTGATGACTGTCTTTAGAGTTAGATTTCTGTTCAGTTTTGTTGATGGATATCACAACTTTCTTCCCTTTATTTTCAGCATTGATGTTTGACACTTTTGGTGACATTGAGCATTCTCCTTTGTAACCAATCCCAGAGGTATCATCACATGATCTTCTGGCCATTAGAATATCATCAAGAATAGAAGAACCTGAGTTTAACATTCTGACATTTTTCTTCATGTGATTAAGATCTTTTGACAGCCGTTCTACCTCATTCTGACTTGATTTCAGTTTGACTTCCAAATCAGTAACATAATCTTGGAGGCTTCCATTTCATTTTTCAAACTTCCAATCTGCTCTATCTCATTCTGGCTTGATTTCAGTTTAGCTTCCAAATCAATAACACAATCTTGAAGACTTCCATTTTCGTTTTTCAGACTTCCAATCTGTCTTCGAAGATGTTGATTTATTTCAACCAATTCTGTCCACTTCTTATTTTCATTGATAAGATCTTCTTTTGTAATTTCTTCTGTATCATCATCGCTATTTTCATATATACTTTCAGAGACATTTTGAGTGACGCTATCAAAACTTGTAGGTTAGCTTTAGCAACCAGCGCCATATTTCGGTTTGAGATTTCATCTTCTTTTTCTGAATCACTCTCACTCCAGGTTGTGTTGAGAGAAGTCTTTTTCTTCTTCAAGGTATTTGCACATTCAGCCTGAATATGTCCATAACCATCACATTCTCGACATTTAATTCCTCTGTTATTCAAGAACTTTCCTGAAGTTTGATTTTCGTCTTTGGACTTCTTAAAACTTGTAGAGTCATTCTTGGTGTTAGTGACATTTTGCTTGACACCATGATTATTTCTTCCAAATTTCTTCAACACTTACTGAATTTTCTGGATATCAATGCTAAAGATTCTTCCAGATCATCTTCATTGGATTCTTCAGAATTTTGCATCTCTGCTTTTAAAGCCAGGTCTTTCACCCTTTTTGTTTCCACATTTCCATCGAAATTCATCTCAAATGTTTGAAGAGAACCCATCAGCTCCTCTAATTTCATTTTGGTGATATCTTTTGCTTCTTCAATTGCTGTAACTTTATAAGCAAAGCGTTGCGGCAGTGATCTTAGAGTCTTTCTCACAAGTTTCTCTTCAGAAATAGTTTCTCCAAGAGCAAAAGCTTCATTAGCAATGTCACAGAGTCTTGCATTAAATTCGGTAATATTTTCATCATCATGCATCTTCAAGTTCTCAAATTTTGTTGTTAAAAACTGCATTTTTGATAACTTTACTGCTGAAGTACCTTCATAAGTCGTCTGAAGAATATCCCAAGCCTTTTTAGCAGACTCACATGTAGAAATAAGTCTGAATTGAGTAGGATCAACACCATTAAATATAGCATTAAGAGCCTTTGAGTTACTATTTGCTAGAACATTTTCAGTGACGGACCAGCTTTCTTCAGGTTTGATAGTTGTGACTCCTTCTTTGCTTATAATCATTGGTGGGTCCCAACCTGTTATAATAGATTTCCAGGCTTTTTCATCAACAGCCTTAATAAACGCTTTCATTCGAGCTTTCCAGTAAGCATAATTGTTTCCATTTAGCAAGGGTGGACGCACTGTTGAACCTCCTTCTTTCATAGAGTCCATCGTAGCAAAAACCAAGATCAAGTCCTACGGATCTCGCCTAAGAAACAGAGACGATCTGCTCTGATACCAATAGATATCCATTCAATTGGTATCAATTGCTTTGATACCAATTGAAAGATCAAGGTTAGTGACCCGATGTTATAAAGTGTTATAACACTTCGTGTGACACCGGTTATAAATACGATATAGGACAATATTAAAAATGCGGAAATTAACGACACAGGAGGTTGTTAACGCAGTTCGGCAATCAACCTACATCTGCGGGGCCACGCCCAGATATGAAAATATTTCACAAGTTCAAACAAGGTTACAAGACACTCGGACTAAAACAAAATAAGACTCCCTCTTATCTTTGATGCCGCTTCCTTCAACCTTCACAAGTGAAACTGTTTTGCGAGCTCCCCTCGACTTTGAAACGATCTCTCCCGAGATCTAGATAACAACAAGATCCCCTTGTTGTTGGTTCCTCCCGAAACCCGTGTTATGGCAAGATCCCCTCGCCCACGATCAAGAACGACAAGCTCCCCTTGTCAATAAATAGAGCTCCTCCAGAGTTCCAAGGTAGTCTCCTCTCAAGACTAGATAATAATGAAGATCACAAGAATAAACTCCTATGACACTGTCTGTGATGCTTGACAATATCTTAGGATAGGATCACCCAGAACAGGCTTCAACAAACCAGTCTTTGACAAGACCGAATCAATAATCACATACACCACACAGAAACGTGGGTGAAGAAATAAAGACGCTCAAATGAATAGAGAAATTCCACACTCAAGAATAATGGCGTCGGCACCTTTTAACATACAAAGAGAAGACTTTTATATTAAGTGCTTTTTCGGCTCTGTTTCTCTCTACAATATATTCTTGAAACAGACTATTCATTCAAATAATAATATCCCACGAAATCAGCAAAGGATCCGGAAATCACTGCCACACAAATTTAGCGCAGTGACACTTTGAATGACGCTTTAGTAAAGAATCCCAAATACTTAGGAATATGAACCAAGTTTGTTACGATTCCTTTTTCAACAAATCTTATTTGAATTGACGAATTATTCTGCCAAATATCTTCTCCAAAATATAAGGATAAACTGATATATCTTCCAAACCAATATAATTTCCAAAAACATAACTTACCAAATTTAATAGGTTGCCAAAAATATAATGCCAACACATAGTTACATTAACACTTTCATCTGCCTAGATGTTAGACACAAGTGCGGTCACTTGCAATTTCACAACAGTCAATTGAGTGAATGTCGGCGTAGCAACATTTCAAATGTGGTTGCCAAGTGAGGGCGACCGCACGCCCTCATGGAACATTGATTATCTATTTTTGAGCAATATTCAACGCTTTTAAAGTGGGCTTGCCGGCTTTTTAAATAGTCGGCGACCACAAACCGTATCTTATAAGCAAAGTCGCCCTCGCTCATTTTTGCGGGCGACCTCGCAAACTCTAGCTACAACCCTCGACGTTGTGCGACAAATTAACAGTAACAACACCTTCCAATCCCATTTTCGACCTCAAAGTGTTAGTTCTCGAGCTGCTCTGCTTCAATTTATACGTGGATTGAGCTCCAATTTCACAGCGGCCAATTGTGCGCCAATTTAGAGTTTTTGTCCTAATTCAAAAATTACGATGGATTTTTGACAATTCTTGCGAGCGTTCACGTGGTTGTCAGCTGTCAAATTGCGAGTGACCGCACTTGTGTCTAATGGCCAAACAAACATAATGTTTGTTTTGTTAACAGTTGATAATTTAAGATTTTTTTTTAACGAATTTAATTTAAGGTTTGTTTTGCCAATACTCCCGTAGTTTAATTTTTTTTTAAAATTTTTTCCCGTTATTATAATATGGGAAATGCCAATAACTTTTTTTAAAATGAATAAAAATAAAAATAAAATTTCTTATCTATTTTATTCTGAATGACCCGTCTGTGGTCCCCACTGAGTTGTACGTGACATAAAACAGCACGTGTTGCGAGGATTTATCACTTCCGCGCCCAGTCGCCCATTGGGCATTGTCCATGCCTCTGTTTACTTCTAAGGGGTCCCACCAACCAAGAATACCACGATTCAATTTTAATTATTTCTAATTTATTTTAATTATTATAACAATTAATGAAATCACTTGATAACATGATAATTAATTTATTCAATAACATTATCCTTAAAATAAACGTGATAACAAATGAAAATCTAATTGATTATTTCAATTAACTTAAATGGAGTTGGTCATATAAAAATGTGGGAGGTGAACGTTACAACACATGCATACCATCGATCTAATTTTCTCATCTCCTTCATAATTTCATCTATCTTTCCAGATATAGGATTATTTATATGTAATAATATTTCATTGGAATATTTTAGTTGTGACATGTTATACATTCAAAACATGTTATACACGTAGATGATATAATCTGCTATTACCCACAACTCGATAGCTAATGACTTAGACTTTCGATAGATCGAATTTGTGTTGGACAACTTGAGTGTACATTTGAGGTATTCCATACAATCTTTTCCAAAATTTTGAAACCTTAATATTTCTCTAAATTAATTTTTTTTAAATTCTAAATTTCTTCCATTCAAAATTTTTAAATAAAAATATGCGGAAGCTTAATCTACAATTAAAATTCTTAGTGTACACAATCAATGGTAAGTCAAACCTAATACCAAATAAATTCTCCATCTAAATCTTGTATGTCGCATTAATATCTCCATCGGTATGATTGCCTGCAATTGAAAGGTTATCGATCGACTTTAATATTTCTTTTAGACACGGTTCTGCCTCTAATTAAAATCAAATTTATCAACTCAGTTTCAAATTTTTAGAAATCTAAACCGAATCGATCTAGTCTTGGAACCAAATTGAATTTTTCAATTTTGCTCAATTTAGTTCCAACTAAGTTTTGTTTTTAAATCTTTTTAGTTTGAGCTTGATTTTAGTTTATTTGAACTTGGTTTCAATTGGTTTAATCTCAGTTTGGAGTGGTTTTGGTCAATTTAATTCAGGTTTTTATTAATTTAAAATTGAAAGTATAAATATCATAATATTTCAGTTTTGACTTATTTTTGGGAAAAAAATGAATCGAGAGTTTCGATTTTATTTGGTTCAGTTTCGAATTTAATTTAAAAAAATGAGGGTGCTCGACAAGTCTTATTCAATGGCCCGACTTTTTCAACATATTGCTCAGTCGATAGAGTTCGAAACTGGTAGAAAGAAGATTAAAAAAAATTCCAAATTAGGTTAGAAATCATTGAAGAAATTATAAATCTCGGTAATATCATATTACAGAAAACACGTACACATGTGTTGGATTTAACAAATAAATTGACAATCAATTCAAGTTGCTAACGTGAGAAAATTGAGATTTTGTTTGTGAAAAGAAAAGAAAATGTAAAGGGTAATATGTAAATAACGTTAAACATACGGATTTAAATCGTACTTTACCTATAATATATGAATGAGATAGATATAAACATGGTTTAAATTTAAAAATTTTCTAATATTTAAGAAAGTTACAATGTGAAGAATTTTAACACACTCAAATTTCAATTAGTAGATGTCAATGAGATAGATTCTAACGCCAAGATATATCAGAATATAATTTAGAATTTATTTGAAAGCAAAATTCATGTTCCTAATCCTATAAGGAAGCGCCAAGAAATTGATTCCTAAAGAATTTAAACTTTTAATTATATATTTATTATTATTTTTCTTGATTAAATTGTCGCAAAAATAAACTGTTGCGACTGTGGCTTCCAAATTATGAGGTCTCTCTCAGCTTTCACTTGTAGAGGAGAAATTATCTTATTTTAGGAATATTATTTCTTTTCTTTGCTTTATATTTGGAATATATGCCTAATTAAATTAATAAAAATATCTACTTTTCTGAGCAAATAAAAAAAAAAAATACAATTAATAAAATAATTATGGTCCCCTCCAACTTAAATATCTCAAAGTTAATTTTAAAAATATTTAAATATAAAAAAAAATGTTAATTTTGATAAGATTTTCTTTTGGATAGAATCAAAAGAAAAAAATAATTTTGAAAATTAAATTAAGAGATAATTAGTGTTGATTTAGTATTACTAATTTAGAAAATAGGAATGTTTAGTTAATTGCGAAAGATTTACAGCTTTTGAGTTAATTATAGTATATTTAACAACTAAATCCAATTGGAAGTAAATCTAATTAAATTTATTTGGAGGTTTTTATTACTCTAATCCTGTTCCTAATCCTAACCAAACTCCACCTCCTACGACTATAAATTCAACCCCTTGGCTACCAACCTCTGCATTCCCGGTCTCCTCTCTCTCCCTCTCTCTCACACACACGCACGCTCTCTCTCCCTCTCTTCCTGTCTTCCATCACTTTTCCTATATTCTGCAATGGCTTTGACTAACGGTTCGAGTGCTTCCGGCTTGATTGTTAGCTTCGGAGAGATGCTGATCGATTTTGTTCCTACCGTTTCCAGCGTCTCCTTGGCCGAAGCCCCTGGTTTTCTCAAGGCTCCAGGCGGCGCTCCGGCCAATGTTGCGATCGCCGTGAGCAGACTCGGAGGCAAAGCGGCTTTCGTCGGAAAGCTTGGAGACGATGAATTCGGTCACATGCTCGCCGGGATCTTGAAGGAAAACGGCGTCTCTGGCGACGGGATCAGCTTCGACGAGGGCGCCAGAACTGCGTTGGCGTTCGTCACTCTTCGCGCCGACGGGGAGCGCGAGTTCATGTTCTACCGCAATCCTAGCGCCGATATGTTGCTGAAGCCGGAAGAGCTAAATCTGGAGCTGATCAGATCCGTAAGTCGTCTTCTCTGACTCCGAACAATTTTCCGTTTGGTAATTTGCATTTTTCAATTGGATATGGATTGTTGGAGGGAGTTTCTGATCTCACGCGCTTTTACCTCCAAAATCGGACCAGTCAGCAATTATATCACAGATAGGGCATACTTGTGTGCGTATCGGCCCCACCCCCTTATGGTAGATCTGTGGATCTAATGGTTATGCCGCGATCGTCGGTGTACGGATATTTTTCTATTTCCTGCATTTACAATTTATCTCCTTGATCGGCCGCCATCGTTTCTCGTCCAACGGTCAACAGTATAGGCCCCACTTATACGATTTTATATATACATTTCTTTTTTCACGTAAAGAACCCAAGTTTGACTCATAATCCCAGTTTTTTTCTTCTTTTTTTTTTTTTTCTCAATTTTTTTTATTTTTTAGACAAGGTCCTGTTTGTTCGCTTGTTCTTGTTTACAAATTGAGAATAGTCAGAAATTTAAAAATTGAAAATTGGTGATGGCCCCTAATATTTGCTGTGTAATTGATTGCAGGCCAAAGTGTTTCACTACGGATCCATCAGCTTGATCGTGGAGCCATGCAGATCGGCGCATATGAAGGCTATGGAGGTGGCAAAGGACGCCGGGGCCCTTCTCTCATACGACCCTAACCTCCGTCTACCTTTATGGCCTTCGCCTGAGGAGGCTCGCGAGCAGATCTTGAGCATATGGGACAAGGCAGAAGTTATCAAGGTTAGCGACGTTGAGCTGGAGTTCCTTACCGGAAGTAACAAAATCGACGATGAATCCGCTTTGTCACTGTGGCATGATAATCTCAAGCTCCTCCTCGTCACTCTCGGCGAGCATGGCTGCAGATACTACACCAAGGTAAGAAAAAAGGTTGAAAAATCTTAATTAGGTGCCGAAACTTTCCGGTGAATAACAACTATAAATGGTTGGTGGCGCTTTAAATTGCTATAATATGTAGTCATTTTCATGCTTTTAAGGCGCGTGATATAACTGGAAGTGGGCGTAGTAGCAGCAACTAGCTAACCTTACCTAAGTTGTTGTGGTTTTAACACCATGGTTGGTATCAAACTCTCCCCATTGGCCAAATAGGTGGATCTGCTTTAGTCCTTGCTTGAAAACTTTCCTTCAATTTTTTTAAACCTTTTAAGTTTCAAAAAATATATTAAAAACTCTTCTGCTGGGTTTTGGGTAGGTCCATCCATCCTTATTTTTATAATTCTTTGGTCAGACTCTGTTGTCTTTTGAAGATCACCAACGTAATCTGATTCGTGATATAACTGGGTGGGTGGGTTCAAAATAGTAGTTTCATTTGACCCTCTAATTGGGGCTTAGGTGAAAAAGTCAGTGTAAAAAGGGTCCATTCCCATTGATATCGCTGCATATATGGTATGGTACCCTGAAATAGATAGGATTGTCCGATTTTGCGCCCCGCTATGAAAACATCAATGGGCGCACGCGCTGATAATGCAATACCCTGTTCCTCTCCTCCACTAGCGCAAGAAATAGTTTAATCAAATGATTGAGTAATGTCAAATGGGTTCTATTTGATCACTTTTTTCAACTACTGCAGGCTTTCCGTGGATCTGTTGAGGCTTTCCACGTGACGGCAGTCGACACAACTGGAGCAGGCGACTCGTTCGTTGGTGCTTTGCTTTGCAAGATTGTCGACGACCAATCCATCCTTGAAGTAAGTTAAAATTTCTAGTTTTGATTACAGTAAACGTGAAACGTTTTCCAAATGCTTTAATCAAATGGTTGAAAATGCAGGATGAAAAGAGGCTGAGGGAAGTACTGTTGTTTTCCAACGCATGTGGAGCCATTACTACCACCAAAAAGGGGGCCATTCCAGCTCTTCCCACCGAGGCTGATGTCCTCTCCTTGATCAACGGTGGCGCTTAGGGAGAGGATTCTCCCGCCTTCTGCCTATTTTCTTCTTCTTCTTCATTTTTCTTTTTTCACAAAAAATTGTTTGCTTTTAATTTTATGAATTGCAATCATTTTTATTTTCATTAATCACGCTTGCTTGAAGACGCGCATTTAGTCTTTCAATTAATAATTTTTATTTTCTTATTCTTTATTTTAATTAGTACCATTAAAGATTTATTTAAAATATTTATAATTTATTACATTAATTAATAATAATTAAACAATAAAAATAAAAGTCAATGCTAAACTTTACACTATCTTTTTAGCAATACCTTGTATTTAATTTATATGGTAAAATATTACAAATTGTTCGATATAATACATTAAATCTATCTCTATATACAATAAAAAATATAGTGGGAAGGGAAGCAGGCGTGAAAACTAAATAGACTCTAAATAATATTTAATTACTTTTAAAAATAATGAGAATACGTCACGTGACTGGAGACCGTAGCGCCATCGGTTTTCTTCTTTGACCTCTTTTCCTACCACTGTAAAGTGTAACCCGCCGCCACAACTTCGGCGCCGCCGACCGACGATTTCTCCTTGAGGTGCCTCTCTCTCTTTCTATTTCTGAGAACCAACTCTTTTTTTGGCAGCAACTGGTGCAACGATCGGCGGTAAATCTGCAATCTGGAACTTTTTCCTCCCTCTTTCGGGATAGGTTAAATCTGAGGAAATACTGGATTTTTGAGTTAAATATGTCTTTTGTGCGCGCACTAGTGAAGTTAATTGATTTTGTTGTCAGTGATCTACAGGCTCTGTGATTTTCCTTTTTTCGACTTTTATCCCTTAGTTTTTCCTTTTCTTCTGCTTTTCTGTGTGTTATACATTGTTGTAGCTAGAAAAGGCCGCGTAACCTGTGGAATTTTCTGAAACACGGTATAAGAGGTTGTCTTTTATGAATTCTAGTTGATTATAATGCTGAGTTAGTTGGGTTGTTGTTGTTAGGGCTATTCGAGGAATTATATTTCCTCGTTTGCAAATAATCTTTGATTGCTTAAATGATTCAACGTGACTTTGAGGCATTCCAGTCCCAAATGCCTTGGCAATCGGGGTGTTCTTTACTTATAAATTTGGCGCATATTCAGATTTTTCCGGTTTAAAATTACAGTAAACACTATCTTCCTGCTTGGTTGGCTCATATCATGACAGATTCTGGTGGAAATCAGCCGTCAGATCAAGGTAAAATATCGTTGAGTATCTGTATGTTTGGATTTTCAGTTTGCAACTTTTTCAGAAAACCGTCTAAAAATAAAAATATCAGAAAAAGGAACATTGAAGAAGATGAAAATGGTGATTCATATTCAGAGAGTTTGCTACTGCAAAATCAGAAAAAGAACTCAAAGACTGAGAGCAAGCTTTACTTTTCTACCGGACCCTCTAAGAGTTCATTGTCTATGGACTCAACTGCAGAACACGAAAAACCAATTTTTCAGTTTGAGTCGTCAAAGGAAATCCAAGTGGAGCATGATTGCAGAGCAACAGCCACTTTAGAAACCGAGACCGACTTCTCGAAAGGTGCCCGTGCTATTCGAGGCTGAGGAGGCTTTGAAGGGTTAATGCAAGAGTTCTGGGGATGAGAAGCTTTATAAAGGCATCCATGGCTACACAGACTACTGAGCTAGATTCCGAAGGGAGCAGACAGTTGCCAGTGAGAAAGCTGGTGGGTCACATGGACCGCTTAGAGCTTCTGTGAGTAAGGATTACAAAGAGACTGGCTACTGTGGATATGGAGATTCATATAAGTTTATGCACGATCGTGGTGATTACAAAATCTGAGTGGGCAAATGGAGAAGGAATGGGAGGAAGCAGAGAAAGCAAGGAAGAGAAGCCTGAAAACTTACTCATGCTATCATAATAGTCTCTCACATAATAGTCTCTCACTTACGTTAAGGAGAAACAACATGATCGTTGAACCTGTTAATTTTCACCACTCACTTTTCTACCATCATTAATGAAAAATAAAAGGAGAAAAGATCTTACTTGATTTCATTAATGGCAGAAGTTAGTTTCTCTCCCTTAACCCTTAAGCTTTGTGAGAAATTTGATGGTATATTTCTCATCCTTAATTTCATGGGTAGAAAGAGGACCAATTTCTTATTATTATATCAATTAATGAAGATTAAGTTTCATCAACTTAATATCTCATTAATTGATAAAAGACAAAATACCATGATTAAGACTTGGCTATATATGGACTACATCATGTGAATTTCTTAATTTGACGTTTGACTTTCATAATATGTGTTTGTATTTAAGAAAACAATATTACAGAACAAACAGTAATCAGTATGTGTTTCTGTTATCTTTATCGTGGACGATTGCAGCGTGGACAATTGCATAACTTAATGCAATGACTGATGACAGTAAAGCGTGGACAATTACAATAGTCCAATCTTTATTGCAATCTCTCAATGTCGACACTGACTATGGACAATAATAGTCGGCAATGCTTTCTTGTAAATGAAAAACGTCCACGACTTCTGTAATCATCATTCACGTGACTTACTTAAAATCACGTGATTGAACTTACTAAACATCCTCACTTTCCTGTAATCCATGAACGTCCACGACCACGTAATTGGTAAACGTCCACGACTACAGAGAACAATTATATTCATCGACTCTTATTGTAGACGATATTCGTCCACGGTTACTTACTGTGAACGATTATGCAGTAATAGAAATATCATTTTACTGATTCATTATTCAGTCAAACGGCAATATTCCTAACATTCTCCCACTTGGTCCATATCACAGTATTAAGTCTATCTTAATATTGATCAAGAATAACATCAGTATCAAGTATAAAAGGAATATGGATCATGGCGGTAATATGTCAATTTATCCGACATAGTCCTTTCCATGCATCACACTATAACCTTTATACTGAGCATACTCATTAAAAGAAATATCGTAATGGTCCACATCAGTGTCTTTTGCAAAGACAAATCCTGTTTATATCATAACTTCATAATTTCATTTATGAATGCATTCAATATAAGTAAACATGAATCATAATTGTATATCAGAAACTATTATTAAGGAGCTCAAGAGTGTCAATACATGCATAACACAATCATAAACATAAAGTTAACATTTGGTTATGCTCATTCGTTCGACATGTTCTATAAATGTCTTAGGTGGCAAACCTTTTGTTAACGGATCCGCAATCATAAGTTTGGTGCTAATGTGTTCTATTGATACTCTCTGTTTCTGAACTTCTTCTTTAACAGCCAAGTATTTCAATTCAATATGCTTAGCACCTTTGGAATACTTGTCATTTTTAGAGAAGAAGACTGCTGCAGAATTATCACAATAAATTGTCAGCGGCTTGGCAATACTGTCAACAAGTCCAAGTCCTGAAATAAAATTCCGCAGCCATAAACTCTGAATTGTAGCCTCAAAGCATGCTACAAATTCAGCTTCCATAGTGGATGTAGTAGTGACAGACTGCTTCGCACTCTTTCAGGAGATTGCTCCATTGGCTAAAAGGAACAAATAGCCAAATGTGGATTTTCTAGTATCTACACATCCAGCATAATCAGAATCTGAATATCCAATTACATCAAGATAATCAGATCGTCTATAAGTGAGCATGTGATCTTTCGTTCCTTGTAAATATCTTAATACTTTCTTTGCAGCTTTCCAATGCTCTATCCCTGGATTACTTTGATACCTTCCCAGCATTCTGACAACAAAACTAATGTCATGTCTGGTACAAGTTTATACATACATCAAGCTGCCCACAATTGATGCATAAGGAATGTCTTTCATTTGTGAACGTTCCAATTCATTCTTTGGACATTGATTGAGATTAAATTTATCTCCTTTCTGAATTGGAACAACACTTGCAGAACATTTGTCCATTCTAAATCTTTCTAGAACTTTATTAATATAGGCTTTCTGAGACAATCCTAACAATCCTTATAATCTATCTCGAAATATTTCTATTCCGATCACAAAAGATGTCTCTCTCATATTTTTCATTTCAAAGTTCATGTTAAGATATTTCTTGGTTTCATACATTAAACCAAGATCATTAGTTGCCAGCAAGATGTCATCAACAAACTTACTCCCACTAACATTTAGATATATACATCGATCAACAATGTTTTCCTTAAATCCAAAGAAGGTGACGGTATCATTAAACTTAAGATACCATTGCCTAGAAGCTTGTTTAAGTCCGTATATTGATTTCTTTGATTTACACACCATATGTTCTTGTCCTTCAAGAACAAAACCTTCCTGTTGGTCCATATAAACTTCTTCATCTAAATTCCCATTCAGAAAGGCAGTTTTCACATCCATTTAATGAAGCTCTAAATCATAGTGAGCTACCATTGCCATAATAATTCTGAAAGAATCATTTTTCGAAACAGGAGAAAATGTTTCTTTATAATCAATGCCATCTTTCTGAGTAAAACCTTTAACAACAAGTCTGGCTTTATATCGTTCAACATTGCCATTAGAGTCGTGTTTGGTCTTAAAGACCCATTTACACCCAACTCGCTTGTAACTTTCAGGCAATGTGACAATATCCCAAATTTCATTCTGTTTCATTGATTTTAACTCTTCTTTCATGGCATTAATCCATTTATCAGAATTTTCACTTTCTATAACCTGTGAAAACAAAACTGGATCATTATCAATTCCTAAATCACATTCGGACTCTTGAAGATAAACCACATAATCATTCGAAATAGCAGATCTCTTTTCTCTTACAGTTCTTCTTAATATTATTTCTTGTGGTTCATCTGCTAAATGTTCATTAAAGACAACCTCATTATGTGGAGTTTGATCATTACTACAATCACTTACTGATGGAATAACATGAGTAGAAGTTATAGGGATTGGAACTTGCACCTTAACTTCTTTAAGTTTCATCTGACGTGTTTCCAAACTCCCACTGGTTTCATTACTTTCAATGAACCTAGCATTTCCAGTTTCAATTATTCTTGTACTATGATTAGGACAGTAAAATCTATACCCTTTTGATTTTTCTGGATAACCAATGAAAAATCCACTGGTTGTTCTTAAATCCAGTTTTCTTTCATGTGGATTATAAATCTTTATTTCTGCTGGACAACCCCAAACATGCAGGTGTCTTAAACTTGGTTTCCTTCCTGTCCATAGTTCAAATGGTGTATTTGAAACTGCCTTACTAGGAACCCTGTTTAACAAATATACAGCAGTACTTAATGCATACATCCACAATGACAAGGGTAAAGAAGAATACTTAACATACTCCTAACCATGTCCATTAAAGTACGATTTCGTCTTTCTGCAACACCATTCTGTTCTGGTGTTCCTGACATTGTGTATTGTGCACAAATACCATGACTTTCTAAAAATTTAGCAAATGGATCTGGATGTTGTCCATGTTCATCATAACTTTCATAATATTGACCACCTCTATCTGATCTCATAATTTTCACTTTTCTATCTAATTGTCTTTCGATCTCAGTAATAAACACTTCGAGAGCATTTATTGTAGCACCCGGTTCCATTGAACCATAATTTTAATCTATTATTAATGATGAACTTTTATAGAAGGTTTGGGGAGAGTCATTGATTAGGTTAATAAATGAACAGGTGAGGGTATGATGGTAATTAGCATTTTTACTTAGTGGATAACGTATTTAGGGAAAAGTCCAGTGTGGGTAGCCGCCACTATCCCCTATTTTTCCTCTTTCGGCGTTCAGCTCGAGCAGTAGAACTCTCTAAGCGATTCTCTCGCCCGATTCTCCTTCAACCTAGGTAAGTCTTGTTTTCCTGCATTTTAGTGATTAGTTTACTAAGAGAATACAATGTGGAGATTTTGAGGTTGCTGTGATTGAGGGTGGGTTCGGGTTCCTGATGGTAAATAGGAATGCACGAAGATCTAAGTTTCCAAACTAATTTCCTTAGACTCTTGGGAAGTTTAGAATGAAGTTTAACTAATACACTGTCAACGGTTTTAGGTTGAGCAATACCCGAAGTGGTTAGCAACCCAGACAATCCCCGGGAACCCAGGTAAGTAAAGTATGCATGTGCCTTCGGGCCTACATCACAAAACAATAGGGTTATGCATGTTGTGAATGATTTTGTATGTCATGCATCATGTTTTTGAAAGATTACGAAAATGAATTTCCATGTAAGAATGGTGAGGTATGAACTGAATGTGACAGAACAGCTATTAAGAGAATTCATCCGCCCCTTAATCGAGTAGAGGATGTATGACATTGAGAGAATTGATCCCACTCCCAAGGGAATTGAGGGATCAGAACAGCTGTAATATCCGGCTTGTACGGATTTTTGGATTTAATATATTATATTGATATATTATATTATTAGATGGCATTTTTGTAAATATGTCAAATAAGGTCCATTTCACGAAAAGAAAGCGTCATTATGACCCTAACGAATAATAAGAATTTTAAGGAAATTATGAGAATTTTCGGAGTTTAAACGTTATATTCCGAGTAATTACGTCTTTCGTAAAGTAATTGACGTTTTAGTAAAAATAGTAAACGAGGTCCGAATTGCGAACAGACAGTTTTGAATAAACCCTATCGGTGAATTGGACTTATTGGTGAAGTATGGAAGTTTGGGGAAATCAAATCGATAGACGATTAACGAAACGAAAGACGAAACGAATATAAAAACTATAGAAGGGCAATATGGTAATTTGCCAAATCAAATTATAAAATAACAAATCATTTCTCTTCTCCTCACTTCTCCTCTGCCTGCGCGAAGACCAGAGAGCAAACTCTCTCCTCTGGCCGACGACGTTCTGTCGATCCGAGCTCCGTTTCGCCTCCCGTTCGTTCCGTTTCCTTCGCGTTTCTTCCTCCTCTCGCTACCCTCGGTATGTAGCTTCGGTCTCTGAGCGTTTATTTCGAGTTTTCGATTCGATTTAGGGTTAGGGTTTCGATTAGGGTTTTCGTTAAAAATGCGAATTAGGACTCGTAATTAATAGGTTAGCCTTAATTAAGTATGTATTGAACGTATTTGACGTTATTGGACGAAGATAATTCAATTTGTGAAAAAAGTATAAATTTGGGAATTTACGGGTTTTCAGAAATAACTCGTAATTGGAATTTCAAATTAACAAGCGTTAAGTCGTCGTTAATTACTTCGATTAATTAAGTTGAAACTTTAGGAATTGCCTTAGTTAAGGTTTTATTGAAATAGGACGTTTAGTAGTTTAAATTGGTTTTAACTACGAATGTTGCGTTTTGCCCAGACGAACGACGCTCGTGGACGAAGCTCAGCGAGCTACGGACGACAGGTAAGTCTCCGCGACTTGTTTGGCCGATTGGCCTACACCATAGGATCTTTTGTTGTTCGAGGAAATTGGAGAATTGTTTGTTTAAATGCTTTGGTTGGGTAGTTAGGATTAGTTCTTTTGTAGGTTATGTCTGAGTGTCTTGATGGTACGTATGATGATTGATATGTTATGTTTATATCTGTTCATGCATCATAGTTTTAAAAACGTCATGAAAATGAATTTG
Source organism: Begonia masoniana (assembly GCA_022432975.1). Taxonomy (NCBI): domain Eukaryota; kingdom Viridiplantae; phylum Streptophyta; class Magnoliopsida; order Cucurbitales; family Begoniaceae; genus Begonia; species Begonia masoniana. The sequence continues at coordinate 11,362,970 of CM039505.1, read as the reverse complement.
AGCATAGTTTTCAGGAAAAAGAAATGCACGTAAAGGCAAGTAAAGTATCATGTAAACAACCCTCTGTATGTGGTTATCGGGGTGAGGTTCAGACCCGGCGTTCTGTGGTGAGCGGGTTTTCCTCCCTTCAGATGGTGTGGGCTGTCTAACCGCTTGACGGGCCCTAACTATCTGCCGAGTGAATAGACTTCGGTAACCAAAAGAATGTCACGGTGAGAATGAATGAATGAATGAATGAATGAATGAATGAAATGCATGAGAGACGGTTTTATGAAAATGGCACATACATGTTCATGCATTGCATTCACGTAGACTTACTGAGCCTTAAGCTCACGACTTATGTTTATGGTGTAGGTGACCTCTACACAGGTGAGGATGAGATCCCTCCACCCGAGGCGTAAACTGTTGATGGATGATGGCCGTGGGAGTGCGCTGAGCAGTCGAGGCGCGTATGACCCGAGGGGAAGTTGTGTATGTATTTTGGGGGTTTAATGGTTAATATGAATGTATGAGAACATATATAGAATATTTAGGTTGGTTGGATCTGGATAGGGATTAGATAACGTTTTGATAATTGTATGTAAAACGTTTCGGTTTAAACTGTTTAATGAATGTTATGGAAATGTTTTGATTGGTTGTAGGTTGATACGGTTAAGCTCGATGTTTAGATACATCCACGCAGTTGGACTTCGCAAAGTCTGACCCGAGTCGATTGAGTTTAGGATACAGTTAAATTGGATTTAAGTAGATTTTAGTGGTGAGTTATGGTGACTGTTGGTTGTTGGTTTAATGCACGTTGGTTGTTGGTTTAATGAATGAAGAGGTTTTGCTCTCTGGAAATCAGATTCCAGAGAGCAAATTTGATGAATTAAGTCGAGGAGTAAAAAGTGAAGTGTTAAAGTTTTGAAGTCTGAAAGAGAAGGAATCGCTGCATGCTTGCAGCGATCGATCTCTGCTGCAGAGCAGAGATCGATCGCTGCTATAGTTAGCAGCGATCAGATCGCTGCTATAGTTAGCAGCGATCGGATTGCTGCCATAGCTAGCAGCGATCGATCTCTGCTCTGCAGCAGAGATCGATCGCCCCTGCTATAATGCATGGCAGCGATCGATCTCTGCTGCAGAGCAGAGATCGGTCGCCGCCTCCATTTTGAGGGCAGAGTTCCGATTCTGCCCTCCCACTTCCTTAAATTGTTTTAAAGTTTTCTTTTAAATGTTTTAAGTTTTAATTATTTATTAAAGGTTTGTTTTAAATGCTTTGAGGTTCAGTTTTAAATTCTGATTTCAGTTTTGATTTCAACTACAGTTTAATTTCCGCGTAAGGTTTTAATTAAAGTAGAGGAAAGAAATAAGTACAAAAATGAAAATGAAAAATTTATTACAGAAATATGGGTACGGATTTAGGGGTGTGACAGTTATGGTATCAGAGCCCCCGGGTTTTAAAATCGGTTCTGTAGACTGCTCGACTGCACAGCCACTACGCGGACATCCTTCATCAACTGTAAGTCTGTTTATTGTTTTATTTGATTTTGTTACTTAGGATTATTTGTTTGTAAATTTTATAGGAGTTTATAAGTATGGTTCGAGGAAGGGATCCTAGAGATGACGCGACGGATCGTCTTATGGATTTGATAGACCGCCAGTCTCAGCATATGGACCGGCAAGCGCAACAAATCACGGATTTAGTGAATCGAGAGAACCAGCGAGAGAATCAGAGAGCTCAGGAGCTGGTAGTCCCCAGTAATCAGGGTATGCAGAAATTCCAAAGTTTACGGCCTCCAGTATTTGACGGCCGCTCATCGGATCCAACAGTTGCAGAAGAGTGGATCCGCACTATGGAGGATATGTTAGAGTATGCGGAAGTGGAGAATGGAAAGAAGGTTGCTTTTGTTGCCTTTCACTTGGCGATGGATGCCCGTTTCTGGTGGGATTCAATCAAGGCGACGACAGACGTATCGATTATGACCTGGGAGCGGTTTAAGACCATATTCTTCGACAAGTATTTTAGCCGCACAGTGAGGGTGGCTAAGAGGAACGAGTTCACACAGCTAAAGCAGACAGGTTCGGTTGCAGAGTATATAAGGAAGTTCGAGGCTTTGTCACGATTTGCACCACGTCTTGTCAGCGATAACGAGGAGAAGGTACACCATTTTATGGAGGGACTAGACCCAGAGATTCGGATGCACGTTATTGTATCAGGTATTATTGATGTGCCGTATTCTGACGTCGCAGCTAGAGCTCTGGACATTGAGGCTGCCAGGGCGACTTGTGTTAGGACGAAGGAGCCAGCTAAGGGCTTCTTTCGTGAGCTCCATCCTCAGGCCCAGAATCAAGGCTGGCAACCGAGAGGACAACAGCAAACGCAGCCACGGGGAGCGAAGAGGCCCTACGACGGAACAGGCAATCAAGGAAAGGGAAAGCAAGTCCAAGAATCTACTCAGAAGCCTATATGCCCGAAGTGCTCGAGACCTCATTTTGGTGCCTGTAGATTGGGTACGGACAAGTGCTACAGATGCGGAGAGGTGGGCCACTATGCCCTACATTGTCCGAGGACTACTACTGACCAGAAGAAAGTTACCCCAAGAATATTTGCTTTTATTGAGCCTGGTGACGTCGACGGTGGGGCCCAGCCTTCTACAATTGCAGGTATTGTTTTAATTACATGTATGACAAATATGCATATGATAAATAAATATATAGACTTGAAAATAGAAAAGTAAGAAAATAGAAAGTGGGTAAGAAGGATTATTAGTTGAACCTCGAAGAGAAAACCATAGACTACATATAGGACAATAAAGACTAAATAGAAATATAGTTATACATTAGTAGAATTAGTTCAATAAATCAACGGAGTTTGCACACCTACAGTTTAGTAACAATTAGAGGAATGCGCCCTAAGAGATATGGCTTTCAAATAGGTAGAAACTGGATCTATTTGGCAAACCCCCTTGGAGTATTAGGATACGACTAACCACGAAAGATGAAGGTTTAGATATGAACCTATTAAGGGATACCTTCTAGATGAAGATAGAATACAAGAGCTAAACTTATGATAATTGTTGAGAAGAATAGTTAGAACCTGACGAGGAGGAGCGACAAGTGGTAAGATTAGTTAGTAGATTCAATGTAGTCCTCGTGTGAAATTAGGAAAGAAGTAAAAGAGATTGTTGGGATTAAATGAGATGTTAAGATTGGAAGTATAGGTTGACGTTTAAAGGCCTGCAAATTGTGGAATTTGTGAATTTTAGAATAAAGAGAATGAGAGTTTTCACTAAAAACCTCTAAGTAAGCATAGAAGTGAGGCTAAGTTGGCAGAGTTCTAGTGTTCAACGTGTGTTTGGCGAGTCACGACCAATAATTATGCGAATAATCTTAGGTTAGAACGTGCAGATTAGAGCACATCAAGGGTGGAAATTTTGGAATTTATGGCACTCAGAGTTAATAGAGATCGAAGATGGACAAAAGAGTGTAAAGTAAGTAGTATGAGACTTTTAGTTAAAAATACAGTCCAGAATTCAAGGACGAAGCTTAGAATGGAAGCGATGTTAATAAGAAATTCTGGTGACATAGTTCGAGGAGTACAACAAGTGTTAAATTAAATGTGAAATCCTCCCTGAAAGAACTGGCGGAATTAGTAAGTGGTCCAGGAAGGTATGTGACTTAGGGGGATTGTTAGACTCAATAAAGAGTAAGATGGGAAGTTTAATTCAAGGATTGAGACTAGAGACAATTTTAGTATAGATCAATTAATAAGTTTGAAAGTTTAACGTTTTGGGTGACTAAATATAGACCAACGTGTGCTTGGGTCAGTTGGTGACAAGTACACTGTTAGAGAATGTTTGATTGTAGGATTAGGTAAGATTTGGATACGTAGGCAATTAATGTGTTAGACCCGTTGAAAGTAAGGAGTATGGTTATGAGGTTAATGTAAAAGTTTAGTTGGTGTTCATCCCGACTGTAGATAGAGTCGTTGGGATTATGTTGAAATTTGGGTTACGACCCAGAAGTTTGATGAAGTGTAGGCATTCAATTTGGCTGGCGTTAGGAAGCTTGGACGTAGCTCTGACCTGAGTGAACGGCAGAGGAAGGACGCCAAGGAAAAAGAGAACTTTGAGGTTTGTAATATTAGGAGATGTAATCGGTGAGTGATTCAGGGAGAGTCAAAAGTTGATTCAGGTGCAAATATTGAAGTGACAAATATGTCGATGAGTCATTTGATTTGAGAATTAGAAATTTGATTATGTTCCATACTTGAGTGAGGTTGCGTAAGATCAAATCGAAAGTGGGGGAAAATGAATTTAAGGCCAATATGGGGAAGTATAGTGAAGAGTTTTGGTTTAGAACCACGAAGGATGGCCGTGAGTACCGACAATAAATCGAAGTGTACTGCCTCAAGACGTGAGACGTTAATATCAAGGACCATAAGCTGGTTCAAATTTTGTGGACAAAATTCTGAATAAGGAGGGTAGAATGTAATATCCGGCTTGTACGGATTTTTGGATTTAATATATTATATTGATATATTATATTATTAGATGGCATTTTTGTAAATATGTCAAATAAGGTCCATTTCACGAAAAGAAAGCGTCATTATGACCCTAACGAATAATAAGAATTTTAAGGAAATTATGAGAATTTTCGGAGTTTAAACGTTATATTCCGAGTAATTACGTCTTTCGTAAAGTAATTGACGTTTTAGTAAAATAGTAAACGAGGTCCGAATTGCGAACAGACAGTTTTGAATAAACCCTATCGGTGAATTGGACTTATTGGTGAAGTATGGAAGTTTGGGGAAATCAAATCGATAGACGATTAACGAAACGAAAGACGAAACGAATATAAAAACTATAGAAGGGCAATATGGTAATTTGCCAAATCAAATTATAAAATAACAAATCATTTCTCTTCTCCTCACTTCTCCTCTGCCCGCGCGAAGACCAGAGAGCAAACTCTCTCCTCTGGCCGACGACGTTCTGTCGATCCGAGCTCCGTTTTGCCTCCCGTTCGTTCCGTTTCCTTCGCGTTTCTTCCTCGTCTCGCTACCCTCGGTATGTAGCTTCGGTCTCTGAGCGTTTATTTCGAGTTTTCGGTTCAATTTAGGGTTAGGGTTTCGATTAGGGTTTTCGTTAAAAATGCGAATTAGGACTCGTAATTAATAGGTTAGCCTTAATTAAGTATGTATTGAACGTATTTGACGTTATTGGACGAAGATAATTCAATTTGTGAAAAAAGTATAAATTTGGGAATTTACGGGTTTTCAGAAATAACTCGTAATTGGAATTTCAAATTAACAAGCGTTAAGTCGTCGTTAATTACTTCGATTAATTAAGTTGAAACTTTAGGAATTGCCTTAGTTAAGGTTTTATTGAAATAGGACGTTTAGTAGTTTAAATTGGTTTTAACTACGAATGTTGCGTTTTGCCCAGACGAACGACGCTCGTGGACGAAGCTCAGCGAGCTACGGACGACAGGTAAGTCTCCGCGACTTGTTTGGCCGATTGGCCTACACCATAGGATCTTTTGTTGTTCGAGGAAATTGGAGAATTGTTTGTTTAAATGCTTTGGTTGGGTAGTTAGGATTAGTTCTTTTGTAGGTTATGTCTGAGTGTCTTGATGGTACGTATGATGATTGATATGTTATGTTTATATCTGTTCATGCATCATAGTTTTAAAAACGTCATGAAAATGAATTTGAGCATAGTTTTCAGGAAAAAGAAATGCACGTAAAGGCAAGTAAAGTATCATGTAAACAACCCTCTGTATGTGGTTATCGGGGTGAGGTTCAGACCCGGCGTTCTGTGGTGAGCGGGTTTTCCTCCCTTCAGATGGTGTGGGCTGTCTAACCGCTTGACGGGCCCTAACTATCTGCCGAGTGAATAGACTTCGGTAACCAAAAGAATGTCACGGTGAGAATGAATGAATGAATGAATGAATGAATGAATGAAATGAATGCATGAGAGACGGTTTTATGAAAATGGCACATACATGTTCATGCATTGCATTCACGTAGACTTACTGAGCCTTAAGCTCACGACTTATGTTTATGGTGTAGGTGACCTCTACACAGGTGAGGATGAGATCCCTCCACCCGAGGCGTAAACTGTTGATGGATGATGGCTGTGGGAGTGCGCTGAGCAGTCGAGGCGCGTATGACCCGAGGGGAAGTTGTGTATGTATTTTGGGGGTTTAATGGTTAATATGAATGTATGAGAACATATATAGAATATTTAGGTTGGTTGGATCTGGATAGGGATTAGATAACGTTTTGATAATTGTATGTAAAACGTTTCGGTTTAAACTGTTTAATGAATGTTATGGAAATGTTTTGATTGGTTGTAGGTTGATACGGTTAAGCTCGATGTTTAGATACATCCACGCAGTTGGACTCCGCAAAGTCTGACCCGAGTCGATTGAGTTTAGGATACAGTTAAATTGGATTTAAGTAGATTTTAGTGGTGAGTTATGGTGACTGTTGGTTGTTGGTTTAATGAACGTTGGTTGTTGGTTTAATGAATGAAGAGGTTTTGCTCTCTGGAAATCAGATTCCAGAGAGCAAATTTGATGAATTAAGTCGAGGAGTAAAAAGTGAAGTGTTAAAGTTTTGAAGTCTGAAAGAGAAGGAATCGCTGCATGCTTGCAGCGATCGATCTCTGCTGCAGAGCAGAGATCGATCGCTGCTATAGTTAGCAGCGATCGGATCGCTGCATGCTTGCAGCGATCGATCTCTGCTGCAGAGTAGAGATCGATCGCTGCTATAGTTAGCAGCGATCGGATTGCTGCCATAGCTAGCAGCGATCGATCTCTGCTCTGCAGCAGAGATCGATCGCCCCTGCTATAATGCATGGCAGCGATCGATCTCTGCTGCAGAGCAGAGATCGGTCGCCGCCTCCATTTTGAGGGCAGAGTTCCGATTCTGCCCTCCCACTTCCTTAAATTGTTTTAAAGTTTTCTTTTAAATGTTTTTAAGTTTTAATTATTTATTAAAGGTTTGTTTTAAATGCTTTGAGGTTCAGTTTTAAATTCTGATTTCAGTTTTGATTTCAACTACAGTTTAATTTCCGCGTAAGGTTTTAATTAAAGTAGAGGAAAGAAATAAGTACAAAAATGAAAATGAAAAATTTATTACAGGAATATGGGTACGGATTTAGGGGTGTGACAACAGCTATTAAGGGAATTCATCCGCCCCTTAATCGAGTAGAGGATGTATGACATTGGGAGAATTGATCCCACTCTCAAGGGAACCGAGGGATCAGATCAGTTTATGAACATATGTGTATGCAACTGAGATGAGAAAGTAGAAATTGCATGTTTAGGAATTTATGTTTCAGCAATGCATTTCATTACTGCTTTACTTACTTAGCATTAGGCTAATAGATGAGTTTTGTGATGTAGGTATTGAGGATACTGCAGGTGAATTCTCCGAGTTCATTGAGGGATAGGCTGGTTGGAGGAGCACATTCATGTTTCGGCCTGGTAAACTGATGAGGCGGATTAATTGATGTCTGTAGGTGTGAAAGATTAGTTGTCAGTGTTTCAAATTAAATATGTTGAGTTTTCATAACAGTAGTGATTTCAATGTTTTGAATTCGTTTTTGAGTTCCTCTTCTGATACTAGTATTCTGTAGGGGTTTGATGTTAGTACTTGCTGTTTTTTTTTTGAGTAATGCATTGGCTTGAGTCGTTTTCTGGTTAGTTTCAGCAAAATGAGTAAGTTCTTTCTGTAATTAGAGTTGTCTTGTGTAGTAAGTAGTTGATGGTGCATTGCTCTGCTCTCTGCCGGTAGATGATGTCTATCAGCAGAGGTCGGGTTATAGTTTTATTTCCATCGGAAGATGTCTTCAAATAAGTCATCTGATGATGTAGGCTTATTTCTGTCGGAAGATGTCTTCAGATAAGCCATCGGATGATGTAGATTTTACGCAATCGGTATGAGCTGGCAACATGTTTTGTCGTTAGTTACCGGAGGATGTCGTTGTTAAACACACCGGATGATGTAGAATAGGTTTTTGTCGTTTAGTAACCGGTGGATGTCGTGTGTTATCCACCGGAAGATGTAGGAAATGTTTTGTCGTTTTGTGACCGGTGGATGCTGTATAGCGTCGATCATCCGGCTGACGACACCGGAAGGTGTAGAGCGTATTTTGTCGTTTTGCCACCGGATGATGTCTTCTATTTTCTGCTTCAACCCCTTTTTGTTGACTTGGTTCAGCGGCAGATGTGTTTGACTTTCGCCACCTTTAAAGTAACTCGCGATTTAAACTTTATTTTCCCTTGGTCAACTATTTCTAACATTTCATCCAATTACCAAAGCATTTTTTTTTATTTTGTTTAACTCTAATTTTATTCAAATGAATTCCGCTGCAAGTTTTAAGAATATGGGTGAAATATTTAGTCATGTACGGAGTTTGTGTGACAAACCGGGTTTAGATAACTCGGGGCGTTACATTTATTGGCTGAGATTTTTCATTTAGTAGATAGATATAACCATAACGTGAAAAATCATCAATAAAGGCGATAAAATATTTTTCTCCACCAAAAGATGGAACATTAAAAGGACCACAAATATCAGTGTGTATTATTTCAAGGAGTTGTTTGCTTCTTGTGGCTGTTTTCTTAATTGTGTTTCTTGTTTGTTTTCCTTTAATACAATCAACACAAATAGTTAGATTAGTAAAATCCAATTGTGGAAGGATTTAATTTTTTATCAATCTTTTCATTCTTTCTTTGGATATATGACCTAATCGTTTATGCCATAAATAAGCAGAACTTTCTTTCATTAACCCACGTTTCATTCCTACAATATAATGCACAGTTAAAAAAGATTCAACAAAACAATTATCAAGATTTAACTTGTACAAACCATCATTCAGAATACCAGAACCAATAAGAACTTTATCTTTATAGAAACTGCAACATTCATTCCCAAACATACAGGAATATCCAGCTATATCAAGTTTCGATAATGAAACTAGATTTCGAGAAATAAATGGAACATAAACAGTTTGCAAAAGATCTAATTGATGTCCAGTGTCAAACATTAGCCGGTAAGTTCTAATAGCTTCAACTGGAACTTTCACCCGATTGCCCAAAAATATAAATCTTTCAATTGGGTTTATGGTTTGGGTCATAAGGAATCCCTGCATTGTATTAGAAACGTGAGTGGTGCAACCAGAGTCAATCCACCAAGTATTAGAAGGAACTTCAGTTAAGTTTGATTCGAAACATACAAAGGCATTAAGCTTACCTTTCTTTTCGAACCATGCTTTTCGTTTCAGGCAATCTTTCTGATAGTGTCCTTGCTTTCCACAGAAATGACACTTATATTTTTTTTGTTTTTTTCTTGTGGATTTGGAAAGAGGACTGAGCAATCGAAACTTGTCCTTTCTTACCTTTTCCTTTCTTTCCTAGTTTCTTACCAGCTCCTTCATAATTCATGAGATTGACAACATGATGTCCTGATTTCTTTAACCTTGCTTCTTCCTGAATGAGCATACTTTGCAATTCATGCACATTCCATTTAGTCCTCATTGTATTATAGCTCATATGAAATGGGCCACTAGGAAGTTTTCATTCACTTCCATTCCCATGGTCTTTAATCTTGCTGCCATGTTTGTCATTTTGACAATATGAGTATGCATGGTACGTGAACCATCAAACTTCATGGTGGTTAAAGTATCTATCAGTGTTTCAGCAAGTGATTTATCAGCCGTTTCCGACTGAGAACATTCTTCTACAAATTTCATAAATTCCTTAGCACTTTTGGTTTTGGGAAATGTGGATTTGATGTTGTCTGCTACAGTCATTCACATAAACATTAAGCTTAATCTGTTTGATCTTTCCCAAACTTTATAGGAGGATCTCTGATCAGCACTGCTAGAAGCAATAATAGCAGCTGGTTTCTCAGTTAAAAGTGCCAAATCAAGATCAAGAACACCGAGGTGAAACTGAACTTGTTCGCACCATTCGGAGAAATTTAGACCAGAAAACTTTACAACAGATGTAGCTTGCGAATGAAGAGCAACAGGAATAGAAGCTGCAATTACAAACATGCTCAAACGTTCAACCTTTAATGCTTTGAGTTGTAATGCAATCAAACAATCATAAATATATATTGCAGGTCTCCTTTGGGTGACACAACAATACATCAACATCCTAATTGATGCTCCACTTATATTCACCTCATTAGCAATTAACATACTTGATCTAAACACGTCTGTTATCTTTGGATAACAACACATGTCCAACCAAAGCATATCAATCAACTACAATTATATTCACAATGATAAAATAACCAATCCACCTTTGGACAATTTAACATATTTTATAATCATAAAAATCAATATGTTCATGTTAAAATCATAATTTTCATCTTGTCATTTCATTATTAAGCATCACTTACAACATGAATAATTGACTTTAGTACTTTGATATCTTTGAAAAACTTCTAATTTGGCCACTTTGGTGACTAACAAATTAAACATACTTCAAACATCAAAGTATATAACCTTGAAACTAGCATGAAACTTTATCTATGCTAGTAAACATCATCACTTTGTTTTGTGAACAATAATCTTTAAGTTTTCTTACTTTTACCGATTATTATTTTCATGTAAAATAATAGTCATCCGTAGATAATCTTACGAGTATTTATAATGAAAAATCAACAGTTCTTAAACCTTGCTCTGATACCACATGAAAACTTACTCATGCTATCATAATAGTCTCTCACTTACATTAAAGAGAAACAACAGGATCGTTGAACCTATTAATTTTTACCACTCACTTTTCTATCATCATTAATGAAAAATAAAAGGAGAAAAGATCTTACTTGATTCCATTAATGGCAGAAGTTAGTTTCTCTCCCTTAACCCTTAAGCTTTCTTCATTGAGAAACTTGATGGTATATTTCTCATACTTAATTCCATGGTAGAGAGAGGACCATTTTTTGTTATTATATCAATTAATGAAGATTAAGTTCCATCAACTTAATATCTCATTAATTGATAAAAGACAAAATACAATGATCAATAAGACTTGGCTATATATGGACCACATCATGTGAATTTCTTAATTTGACGTTTGACTTTCATAATATGTGTTTGTATTTAAGAAACAATATTACAGAACAAACAATAATCAATATGTGTTTCTGTTATCTTTATCGTGGACGATTGCAGCGTGGACAATTGCATAACTTAATGCAATGACTGATGACAGTAAAGCGTGGACAATCACAATAGTCCAATCTTTATTGCAATCTCTCAATGTCGACACTGACTATGGACAATAATAGTCGGCAATGCTTTCTTGTAAATGAAAAACGTCCACGACTTCTGTAATCATCATTCACGTGACTTACTTAAAATCACGTGATTGAACTTACTAAACATCCTCACTTTCCTGTAATCCATGAACGTCCACGACCACGTAATTGGTAAACGTCCACGACTACAGAGAACAATTATATTCATCGACTCACGGTTACTTACTGTGAACGATTATGCAGTAATAGAAATATCATTTTACTGATTCATTATTCAGTCAAACGTCAATATTCCTAACAAAGTCTTGCTAAGGGATTGAATGATGGGGATGACGTCGTTGCTGGCAATAGTGACGAAGAAGATGAAGATGCTCTGCCCTTTGCTTGTTTCATTTGTAGGCAACCATATGTTGATCCTGTTGTAACAAAATGCAAACACTATTTCTGCGAGCACTGTGCATTGAAGGTAGTTCTCTGTCTCAAATCTTATTATTTCCTCTGGTAAATGAAGATAAAATTACAGCCTTCATAATCCTTGAGAATAGTTGGACATAAGAAAATAAGCTTTGATTTGAATATTACGAACACTGTAATATTACCGAAGGGAAGGTTGGCTACATTGGTAGCATCGCAGTGCTTATAAGCCAGAGTGGGATTAACGGTGATTAACACTATCGTCGGTGTTTGGATTTATTTGCAGGGATGATCTCCTCAACTTGTTCTTCGTTACGGAAAGGTGTGTTTTGTACTTTGTTGATTTATCTATCCTTCTGTCTTTGTTTGTCACCTGCCTCTTATTTGTAAGAAATTTTGTATGTTTGTCTGTGATTATACGCAGTAACAGATTTTCCTTGTGATATCGCAGCTCTTGATTGTGTTATGTCCTAGATTGCATATGTAAAAAAATTCAACAAAATACACATCTCAAACTATAAATTTGACAGGGTAATATCTACCTGTTCTATTCTTTGATCACACTCGAATACCAAAGTAAAAGTAAAAAAAGCAGAAAAACAATGAAAATATGTTTGCAGGACGAATATTGAATCAACAACTAGACCTACGAAACACACAAACGATACGATAAGCAATTTATTTCATCAGTAGATGAACAAACTTTGATAGTTGGATTCGGTTCAGCCAAGATCGGGAACAATGAAGTACTCCTCGTCTTCGTCGAAGTTGTCGATCCTAGGCTTCTTGAAAGGTGGTGACGATTTGGTGGGTCTGTATGAGATGTTGCTAGGCTGTGATCTTGGAAGCTCAGGAACTTCTGCTACTGTCATTGCCTCTTGAGGAATCTGCTCCCCAAAAATACCCATTTCCGTCAGCCATTCAAGCTCGCCAAACTCGAGCTGCTGCTCCTGCTTAGAAAGAGAGAAAAAGAGGGAGAGTTGTTAGTTGAAGTTCCAATCTTTTTACCCTTCAATATATGAACACAAATCTGTGAAATTAGTACGAGTAGATTTCTTGCCTTGTAGGGGGATTCACATTCTGATAAACGGAGGAAGTCCTCGACTGTCCAAGGGGATGAATCGATATTAGACCGTTGTGGGGACAGTTTCAGAGAAAGCTGTTGTTTCTTCTGATTTGGAGGCTCCGTCGAACTCTTTTCCATCTCCTTTGAACAACTCGAGCTCAGTGCTACCCGGATTCCGGTAGGCTAGGAATCGTTGGTGGTTTCTTGAAAGGCTTCCCGCCGAGTGAATTGGCTCATCGCAATCCTGGCAAAACAGAGCTCTATCTTCTACACAGAATATAAAAGCTGTCTTTTCCTGTTACAGAACGAAAAATAAGATCATGAATCGAAATTGAAGAACTTGCCAATTATGAAATCATGAACCAAGAGTATTAGATGGGGGCACCATCTAATCAATTTACAACTTCGATTCCACAGAATTATAGACATGTAAAAGCACATAACCAGTTGATAAGGATGTTACTTGGCATATGTCACACTTGGGGAGCTTGCCGGAGAGGCATTGAAGAGGAAGCCTCTGGTGCTTGCTTGCGAGCTTGTTCGCTGCATGAACTTCGACGTCACATTCCGCACACAGCGCCGCCTCATCTGCGCAGCAAATCACCGTCGCCGGAGCTTTCTCGCACACATCACACTGTATTTTCATCTTCCTCCTGTTTTTGTTTTAATCCGGCTCTGAAAAGATCTCCCCCCTTTTTTGGTAGATGAAGACTAAAAACCAGCCTCAACTTCTCTCCAATCTACCTTGATCTTCCGATTAAAATTAAACCCATTTCAGAGAGAGAGAGAAAGAGAGCCCTTGAAGACTAGAGATTAATCCAGATATCAGGCTAGAACCATACCAACACACTTCAGGTCGATGGAAACACGATCAATTTTCCATGAAAATGAAAATCAAAGAACAGTGAAGAACAACCCTTTCCTCTTCACCGAAATTCAGGCCGGAATAAAGAAAAAAACGCAAATCAAACCTTACAGACGAACTCTTCTACTATTGTAGAAGAACTTAAGAGGATCCAAATACCAAGCAAGTTACACAGGGAAGGATGGCGAAAGTACCATGTTTGGTTGAAAAATCAACAGGGCGATTGCTTTGGGATAAGAAACTGGATTTTATGAATCAAACAAAAGAAATCTCGTAGAGACAACTACGCACTTGTCTCAAAATCCATTTGTGTGGTTCTGAGGCCATCGAAATTTCAGTGGCTGCCAAATTTTTGGGATATTTTTTAAACCCTCACTACAGAACGCATCTTCTACCATCTTCATAAATCACAGTCGCCAATTAATTTCAGACTGAAAGTAAAGGACTCATAAATATGGTGACAAAGTGTGGACCTTTCATTAATTTTTCAAATAAAAAAGCTTTTAACACTGTGGGCTAAAGCAATCATGTGCTTTGGGTTTGACGATGTAGTCATCTCTCTTTTGGGCTCTCAACAAACTTGAATCCCTATCATTTTATCAAACTTTTAAAGGTGTGTTGAACCGCCCCGACACGATTCTCCTACATTTTCTTTCCATCTTTCCGACTGTAGCGAAAACATCCTGAATTCACGAAAGCCAGAGATGGAAGAGATATTGCAACTGTAAAAGCTCTCATTTCAAACCTTAGTTTGCACAGGTCTTGATGAACACTGATTACGACTCCATTAACCGAGTCTTTGAGCTCTTTGATCAGCTTCATCATTTTCTCTCTCAACCCACGTGTTTGGGTTTGCTCTGAAAGACGATAACTTCTGAGAAACGCTCGTCTGGAATGTTGGTAATTGAGTTCATGACGACGCAACCTTTCATGTAGAAGTTGATGGGGCTCATGCTCGTTCGATTCACATTTATAGGTCAAATCGGAGGCGACGACGATAGGGCGGACTTTGGTGGTTCGAGGCATGGATTTCTGATGAAAATCGAAAAGATTTTGGTTTGATGACATAGAAGCTGCACAAGATTTGATATTTATAAGCCAGAATAATGTTCTTGTTGGCACTGAAAATTTAATTAGCCGGTGGTTAAACCACTTGGAATATGTGCTTGTGTTAGGAATTACAGCTTAACCTGCTCAACTCTCTTTATGACTTTATCTCCTTTGCTTATGCACTTAATTCTAATTACTATTAATAAATATTTCATTTTTTTGATAATATTAAAAGAAAAAAAGAGAGATAATTAAAATATTATATTATAGGGTAAAGTGCAATTTGGCTCCTACAACTAGGTGAAATGGATAATTTACACCGTAAACTTGAGTAAATTGTAATTTGGCCCATACAACTCGGTGAAATGAGCAATTTACACCGTAAGCTTGAATAATAGGCAAGAACAACTTTAATGTATTGATAATGGGCAATATGACCCCTACCGTCATATGTTCCATCAAAAAGTAATATTTTTTCACTTGTTCATTTTTTTTTCTGAAATGCCCCTCATTGGACCGAACCGAACCGAACCGAACCGGACCGGTTCGACTAATTGCACTTTGGTTTTTTATTTTTATTTTTTTAATTCTATTCATTTGTCTTCTCTTTTCTGAGAAATAAGATTTAAAAAAAAAAAAATAAATAAGAGTGGAATTAGCTGAACCGGTCTGGTCCGGTTCGGTCCAGTGAGAGACATTTCGGGAAAAAAAAATGAATAAGTGAAAAAATGTTATTTTTTGATAGAAAATATGACGGTAGGAGCCATATTGCCCATTATCAATACATTAAGGTTGTTCTTGCATATTATTCAAGTTTACGGTGTAAATTGCCTATTTCACTTAGTTGTAGAGGCCAAATTGTACTTTACTCAAATTTACGGTGTAAATTGTCCATTTCACCTAGTTGTAGGGGCCAAATTGCACTTTACCCTATATTATATATATTATATTTAGTAACGAGTGACACCTGTTTCAGAGTGTAAATACAGCATTGCTATGAAACATGGGAAGCGGTGTAACATATTGGGGGTAGTTCGGTAATTGTATCATGTATTTATTGATGTCGAGCACCGTTGTCTCACTTTGGGATCAAAGCTAACAGAGGAGAACTAGAATCGTCTAATCGGAGGTCAAGGTGAGAGTGTTCGTCTATTTTCCTAATTTTATTTCAATTATTGTGGTTGCGGGGAATCTTTGCGTTATTAGACTGTTTGGAGTTGTGATTTGAGTCTCCTGGCAAGCTTTTTGATCGATTATTGAGAAATTCATTTCTTGGATTGATCTTTGTGGTGCAGTGAGATGATGGAATTTGTCAATTTTTCGTCATCTAAGGGTTCTTGATCTGGGTCTTTTGGAGCTGCAGTTTAGATAATCATTAATTCTGGATTCTAGTTCGAATAATTGGATTTTTTTATTGGGAATTTATGGGTTTTTGTTTCCGATAGTCGTAAATAGTTGTGATTTTTTTTTTTCAAATCTCTTCATTGTTGAAAATTGAAGTGGTTGCGTCCTTATAACTTTTTTATAGCTTACTGACGGCAGATAAAGTGGAAGTTTAAAGAGAGATAAATTTACGAAGGTTTTATCCATGGGGAGACCTTTATTTTATCAGATCCTTGAAAAACCTGCTACGAGTGGGATCATCGGTATATGTTGTGCAATATGGTTTGTTATACAGAAGAAGAACATTGGATATTCGCACGTTGGCTTGAGTTATGATACCGCCATGGAAGGGCAACATTGGAGGATAATAACATCCGCCTTTTCCCACATTAGTGTAATTCATCTGGTTTTCAATATGAGTGCCCTCTGGAGTCTTGGAGTTATAGAACAGCTTGGGCACATGGGACTTGGCACTGCATACTATCTCCAGTACACTCTACTTCTTGTCGTATTATCCGAGTTACTTGTTTTGGGAATCTACCACATCTTGATACAGCATTTAAAATTCGAATATTTTCGTCGAGTCACAGCTGTTGGATATTCTTGTGTTGTGTTTGGGTGGATGACTATTCTGTCAGTGAGGCAGCCTTCTTCAAAGTTGGACCTATTTGGCTTTTTTTCACTTCCCATCAGTTTTGCACCATTTGAGTCTCTCATTCTTACTTCAATTATTGTCCCACAAGCAAGTTTTCTTGGGCATTTATCTGGAATTATTGTTGGGTATGCAATTGCATGGGGCTTAATCCATGGAATGAATTATTATTGGACACTTACTATGCTGGGATGGATTGTTCTTTTTTTCATGTTCAGCTTGAAGAAATCTAGCAGTTTTGATTTCAATTTGCTTAAAATAGAATCTGTTACAGATTCTTCCTTACCATCTGTGAGGTTTCTTCCGCCAGGAAGTAGCAGAACCTTACATATGAGTTCGCTGCCAGGTGAAGGTATTGAGCTCGTGTAATTTTCATGGGACATTTCTATAGTACGATTAGCTGAATTGGTGAATTTCAGATAGAAGTCAGTCACAGTTGATGAGCATGACGATTTCACCATTCTGTTATTGCAGGAGATCAACAAGTTATAGAATCTCATAACTCATTTGAAACTCGAAAGATATTATCGGATTCTGTGTGTTGGATTTTGGACGCTGTTTTTCTTCCTTCTTTCAATAGTATGAAGGAGAAAATGCTATTTTCCTGGTCTTATATGTCTGGATGACGGTCACTGTTTTTAGCAGAAAGCTATGTTTTTATACTCATGTTCACCCAAAGAGTTTTGGAAGAAAGCGGATTTGTTCCCGACAATGGATTTCATGTGGGTGGATTAGTTGATGTTCATTTGTAGCAGTGAGAAGCTGATATCATCTTATTCAACAGATATACTAATATATATGTAGATTCTATATCATGATTAATTGACAGATTTATTTTCTTCTCAAGAACAACATCTGTAGCTGCTATTGTTTTTAGTTTTTAAATAAAAAAAACAGGAAATTGATAAGAATAATCGGTTTCAACAATGAACTGCAGTGAGACGTTATTACTAATCAGAGATTGTAATATCGAGTGGTCTAACGTATATTCAATTCTGTCTAGATATCATATCAATCTCTCTTTGGAAATCTCATCAATCGAGAGATTGATAAAACCTCGAACTGGCTAAGAAACTAAGAATCTTGTACAAATCGATTTAATGTACTTTTGTATCCTTTTTGAGTAAGATTCTCAACGTCTTCTATTGCATTTGCATAAACAGTTCAGGCGGACGCAAAAATATAATTGACATTTTAGAGATTGATGTATCTTTGAATACTCTTTCGAGTAAAATGTAATACACTTGAAGAGGTTTACTTCTTTCGAATGTTAAAGTCGCAAATTGATTTCAATTTTCTCTTAATAATTGTTTTCACTCGATTAATCATAAAGTCATAGTTTTATGAAAATAAGGTGAAATCAGAAAACTATGTGATGCAAAATGGGAATATTTCCCTAGGAAACTTCCTCACCAATATGGAATGTTTTCACAGCTTCGGCCTCGAATTGAGTGCGTTGTAGAAGACGTGTTTCATCGAATTCTCATGTGAAATTTGGACAGATCACAATTCGTTGTAGAAAGAGAGTTATGAATCCGAGAACACAAATTGGTCGGAAAAATGTCAAATACACTTTTTCACTTCTATGGCTAACTCGATTAATAAGTAGCACTCTAATTTATGAGTTTTTTCAACTTCACTATAGTTTTTCACTTTCAAAAAATGGAAAAGAAGTGGAGCTAAGGGTGGTTTTGGCCAAATCTCAGAGTTCTAACAATCACAAGGAAATCAAAAAGAAAAGTGTAAAGGTTTTGCCAAAAGCAAAATGAGTTGATTTTCTCTAAATCAAAATTGCTCAAACCATTCCTAAAAAGGTATATAAATACCTTAAGTGGAGGATTGCAATCTTTAGCAAAAGCGTGAAAAAGGACCTAAGTAATGACCCTTATTATAAGGGCTAAAACAATTAAAAACCGAAATGAAATTGTTGAAACATTGAAATGTTTCATTATTCAAATGAAAGACTATAAAAACCCTTGATCCATGCATGCCGTTATTACTCTGTCTTGCACGCCTTTAATCATCCATCCACCTCATTGATCTGTGTCAACTCTTTCTTGAGGTTCCTCCATTTGTTGGTTAGGTATTTATATTCAAATAGGTGTGATCAGTTTCATAGTAGAATTGCCATCCTCTATTTTGAGCCCTTTTGACATAGCGAATCATCTCCAATTTTAATGCAAGACCCCATTCTAAAAAGGTAGGGAAGTCAACTACAATCTTCATAATCTTCATGCAGAATACTTTTTGATATGAGATTGTATAAACTATCAAATTTATCAAATACTCTTTGGAAGTCAAGTTGGAGACAATTTTGAAAATCTCCTAAATCTTTTAAACTTGTGATTGCTTGTCCACCTACGCTTCTTGTTGGCTAACAACAAAAGATATGAAGGAATACCAATGGAAAGATGAATGAAAGGACAATTGATGAGTGATTCATAGATTGAGCACCTTTTGACATTTGCTATTGTCACGACTCGGGAGGGGCCCTAACAGAAACAACAGGCTAAACGATCAAACTCGGGGAGGCCCATCGTCTAACCTAAGGATTTGTGCAGAAGTTTGATCACCAATTCATGACCTCTCGAAATAACAAATTGGAGGATACAAGCAATAGTAGGAATATAGGAAAATTAAAATAATTAAATGCACAATGTACGGTACAATCTAAAGCATGTCATTACAATATTCAAATTTAGAAGAATACAATGAAGGTGATTCAAAGGAAACCGGCACAGATTCGATTCACTTCCTATTCCTCCTTCATTTACCTGTAGAGAGGGGAGTCGTTGAGGTGAGTGACAAACTTAGTATGAGATGTTATACCTACCACTTATCACATTATGCATGCCGTTTAAAATCAATGCACGTGTTTTAAATTTCAAAACCGGTTTCAATGTTATTAAATTGTCTTCTCATCATTCATCTTTTTAAAACGATTGACGGGGCTAGCTTTAAAAAAATAAGTAGGTGTAGTAAAAATAGGCCCACATCAACAATACTATCATATGTATAGCCAAGTGAACAGTGAAAAGAGAGGTTACTCAAGAATCTTCCGAACCACACCACAAAGAAAGACCGCGATAACACCAGCAGGGTTTCCTAGGGAGAAGAGAAAGGTCAACCCACCAGGAGGGATCAAACGAATCCACTATACCCTGGGCCCTTGGGAACACCGCACAAGGGATTTATCAACCTGGGGTAGCAACGAACAGACACTGGCCAGGTCGGGTAATTGGGCGAGCCATAGCTTCCAGTCCCCTTCCTCCATTCGCGGGGAGTACCGCAGCTCCAAATTCTAAAGGGGAGGACCCTATCCAAACAAGTGTGGGGAGTACCACAACAACCCTCAAATACGGGTACATCTAGGACAAACCCTTTGGTACTCTTAGCGTATGGGCCCGGCTGAGAGTGTCAGATGATTTTCTCCAGTATCAAACTCTAAATAGTACAACAGAAAATCAATGCATAGATAAAACCCATATGCATGATAATATAGTAAATCTCAAATCGAGTCCGTCGGCCAGGGTGAGTAAAACATGACATTTAAACTTCACTAGACAGTATAAATCAAGCAAAACATGTACATACCTAAATAATGTACAATGCTCATGCTAGTAAAAATGCCGACGTCAATACTAGTGGTATCCCACCAAAACTAATATACGTGCATGCTAAGCTAGGTATAACGTAATAAATATAATAACTCATACTCCTATGGCGAGTCCTCCTAACCTCGACAATAGGTGGCTCCTCGAGAATCGTTTCGAACTTAGCAAAATCCTTTGACTCTGGGAATCAAACAAAAGAGGGAACCCAGGTCTAATAGGGGTTAGAAACGATATAAACGGAGAGCCGGGGCAAAAACGAGCCCAAACGGCTTGAAGTCAACGGTCAACATTGACGGTTGACTTTACTTTTTTTTTTTGTTCGGT
This sequence comes from Begonia masoniana, assembly GCA_022432975.1. NCBI lineage: Eukaryota > Viridiplantae > Streptophyta > Magnoliopsida > Cucurbitales > Begoniaceae > Begonia > Begonia masoniana. The sequence goes on along the minus strand of CM039505.1, from coordinate 11,342,342 downwards.
TCAGGTCGGGTAAGGTTCGGGTCGGATCGGTTCGAACCGATCAGACCGATCCGGTCTGGCCCAATTGGGCTCGGGTCGGACCCTATTAAAGTCGGTCGACCCAGCTCGGGCTAGTCCTGACCCAGCCCAGACCCAACTCGGCCTTGGGCCCGAGTCACAGCCGAGCACCCAGGATCGAAAAATCGTGTTTTTCTAACTCTTTTTTCACCAAAACTCGTTTCCATCACGTTTCTTACCTCATTTCCAGTTGATTCCTGCTAAACACACTAAACAATCGACCTCAAATCATGAATCTTAAAAAACCTAAAAACCCGAAACTTCTTGGGCAAAAATCGAGAGTTTGAGAGATCAGCTTCAAAAACTTTTCTCACCAACGTTGATCTACTCTTCGAAACGAAGAGATTGGCACCAAAATCAGGCCGAACGGCGGTCATCTCCGGCGTCGGCCTCTCCTCTCTCGCGGTCGGCGTTGGTTTTTCTCTCTTTCTCTATCCTCTGTTTCTGCAGAATGAAACGATAAGGTTTTGAAATCTTATCATTTATTATATTTTATTTTTATTTTATTTTATTTTAATATATATTAAATCCACTTAATAGTTTTCGGTTTTTTGATTTAAATCTTTCCCGAATAATTTCCTTCGATAAATTTTGACGTTTTTCTCTTGTGAATTTAATTTACTCGAAACGCGCGAACGTCAACTTAAAATTTTTAATTTATTTCCTTAAATTTTCTGTACGGGTCATAAGTGTCCAAAAATTTGTATGTCATAATTTTCTGAAAATTTGAGCATTCGGGCTTAAATTTCCGCTTACAAGTTCGAAAAAAATTTATTCGTAAATTTATCTTTATTAAATTTTTACGAATTTTACATATTTTCCTCATTTTTTATGAATTTCGTCCCTGAAATTCGCCTAAACTACATTTTATAGAAAAGATAGGGATATCTCTCTGCCATCTCATACTCAAGCTCCCAAGTAGCTTCTTTTTCTGTGTGGTTCTTCCATAGCACCAGAACGTACGGAACTTCTCAACGACGTAGCCGCTGAAGCTCGTGTCCCAAAATCCTTTCCAGCTCCCCATCGTACATTGTGTCAGCCTCGACGGCCACATCATTCCACGAAACATTGTGAGACGGATCTGGAATGTACTTCCTCAGTTGGGATATATGGAAAACATTGTGCACATGTCCTAACTGAGGCGGCAAATCCAGCCTGTAAGCTACCACTCCAATTGTAACGACCTTTAATTTCCCATAACACTATTCCTAAAAATGTCATAAAATTTAAATTTTTATTTCGATCCTTTAATCTGACTCGTTTAAAGACAATTAAATTTCCTTCAGTGGAAGACGTTTACACTTGGAACCTTGAATTGAAAATAATCTTAAGTGCCGGTGTTAAGACAATAAAACAGGGGCTTCGGTCGATGTCTATAACATAGATCGAGTTCTGCCATTAACATCTATCGATCGCTTCTTCCGATCGCGTCTGCCGATCGCATCTGCCGATTGCGTCTGCCGATCACGTCTACCGATTGCATCTGCCGATTCAATGGTCAATGCTGACCAAAATCAGTCGATGTCAACACTGACTAAAATCGGTCGATGTTAACACTGGCCTAAAATCGGTCTATGTCAACACTGACCTAAAATCGGTCGATTATTTCCCTTTACCAAAAAACTTAACAACTTAATTAAATCGACCGGAACTCTACATCCACCTTTAACATCTGTCTATTTCCAAACATCAAAGTACAAGCCTAACTCGTCCAAAACCTATTTTATCAACATCAACAAATCGGTAGAAAGACATCAAGCCCGTAAAACGTCAGCCGATCGATCGCCCTCATTTCTCTTTTCCACTAACTATACTAAAACACCACTACCTCATACTTTCCTCAATCCACCAAAATACACATCCATAAATCAAGTTCATCAATATCAACAAAACAGCGAAAAAGACATACACTGATTCGACGGTGAACTCATCTGTTTAATCTATCAAATAAACATTCTGTGTCTTTGTTCACAAATCTAACCAAAACATCAAAACACCTATATATACGCTATTCAGATACCAATTACTCTAAAATGAATTTTCTATACAATTTCTATATTTTCACCCTTCAGCCCAAAATAAACCCAAAACCTCAAAATACTTAACCATTTGCTCCCACGGGTCAAAATTCGCACCGACTGCGCCAACGCACTCCCACGGGCATCCTTCTTCAACCAGCTCGTTCATCTTGCAGAGGAATATCACCCTCACCTTCTTCCAGATCACCTACACCATAGAGACATTCTATGAGCTAAAGGCTCAGTAAATCTACGTAAATGACAATGCATGCTATGCATATGTAGTTCATAAAATCATGCATTTCTTTTTCATTCTTTAGTTACATAATAGGGGGTGTCACCTGTGATTGACTCTCACCAGATGGAGAGGGCACATCTCGTGGATAAATAGCCATTTTCATATACCGGGGGAAAAACATGCTCCTCCTCTCAGGACAGCCATGTCTGAACCCCACCCCGTACGTGACCATGATTACATACATTCATATCTTTTCATTAGTCGTTTCTTTTCATGAAAATTCATGCGGAAGTTCATTTTTTGTGCTAGTTCAAGAACATGATGCATGGACATGTACAATGCAATAACAATACTAAAAGCATCAAAACTAATGATAGACAATACAACATCAATAACTCAACAAAACCTAACTACCCAACCTATTTACTGTAGGACCGTTATTGTCTAAGAGGGGCCGGGGGGGGGGGGGGGGTGAATTAGATTTTTCTCGCTTAATCTCTTATACTTAATGTAATGTAAATTACTCAAGTTGTTGCTTACTGATTCAAATAAACAGAGAGAGAGAGAGAGAGAGAGAGAGAGAGAGAGAGAGAGAGAGAGAGAGAGAGAGAGAGACAATACCATGGTTTTTACGTGGTTCAGCTAACATTGCATACGTCCACGCTTCAAGGATATCTCTCTTGAAGTTTCACTACTTCTCTTCCACGAGAAAATTTGATTGGACTTCACGGGCGCCAATCAACTGCCTTTTACACGTCTGGATTGAACTTCACGAGCGTCAATCCACTGCCTTACAGTTTTAACAGGATGAAGGTTTAAACACAAAGATTACACTTTCTCAAGATAAGATCTCAAGTTCTAGGGTAGAGAGATGAAAACAATCGAAGTGGATTACAGATTCCTTTTTGCTCGTGAGAGTTGATTGTAAGAATTGGTAAAAGTTGTTCTCCTGAGCTTCATTTTTCATTTTATACTCTGTCTGTAATCTGCCTCTCATCCAGAGAGGTCCTTGTCTCCGTACAAAAATATGACCGTTGGAGAGCTTTTGTTCACAGAAAAACTAGTCGTTGTGTTCTGGAGTCGATATCACTCACAGTATTTAAAGATCTGGCATTGAGACTTTGGACGTTTGAGTTTAGACGGATATCGCTATTGCTTGCGGTCTTTAAAGATCTGCTCTAAGTCTTTGGACGAGTACTTTGGACAATTACATCGTGGACAACAACGTCTGTCTTTCTCGTGGAAAACAACGTCTTTCTTTTAGCTGTGGACGACTGCGTCTATCTTTTGAGCGTGGACGATTACGTCTGTCATTAGTGTGGACGACTGAGACTTTGGACGTTTGCATCTTTCTCTGTTTTCTTTCACGTGGACGATTGAGACCTTGGACGTTTGTGTCTTTCTCTGTTTTCTTTCACGTGGACGATTGACTGTGGACTAATAGCACTTAACCAAAAATCGTCAGAAAAACATAATACCCTTTTGAAAGGGCATTTCCAGACAAATGCAATAAACTCAATAAATCAATTATTCAGCTCATATATTTCATACTAATCATCCTCATCAGTTTATACATGTCTTATTAATAATCATTTTCTATTCTTATATTTATCATTAAACATTATCATAAAAAATATAGTTACTTAAAATATATTTTAAGCTAACAATCTCCCCCCTTGTGATGATGGCAAATATAAGATGATGATCAACTAAATTCTCCCTCATAATAAAATAATCTCCTAACTCCCCCGTACTCTATGCAACCATAAATAACTAAATAACTCTGCATCATGCACATGCTTATCTTCCCCTTTGACATTATAAAAAATGAGCACACAAGGAGAAATGACATTCAGCACTGCACAGGAGAGATAACAGGAAAGGATAATGAATAATAAAAAAAATAGCAGATGAAATGTGTAAAGTCTTAGACGAAACTACCTAAGACAGAGAAGGGAGGATAGGAAAGATACAACGAAAGAAAATTAGAAACATTCCTAGAAACGGCCAGAATAGAAAGCTCTCGCAAATCTGAACAGATGCTCATCGTCATCCTCATCTGCCGGTTCCTCAGTTGGAACAATAGTAACAGAAGAAACAAGAGGAATGGTATCTCCATCGGGAGTATCCCCTACAACCTCTGTAGCTGCTGCAACTACAGCATCCTCGTCATCCACTGCAACCACTGCATCCACCATGGGGTCATCAGTAGGAGGCCCTGGCTCATGGACAGGCTCAATCATGACAAGATCATCAGAGCCAATAGCAGCATCATCAGCTGGCGCATTGACAGTCTCAAACAAGACAAGATCAGTAGAGACAGCAATAGCAGGTGGAACAAAAGCAATATCTGGAAGAGGAGGAGCAGATTGATCAACAAACAGTGCAGACACTGGCTTGTCCTCACACAGAGCAACCTCTGCAGCAGCACCAGTCTCAACAACGGGAGCAACATCCAAATACTCAGCATGGGAAGGAACAACTGAAGTAGCTGGAGGAGCTGGTTCAGGTGTCTCTCCACCGCCTTCCAAGTCCTCATTCCCATGAATGGACACACCATCACTCTTAATCAGAAGGTTACGAAGATCACTAAACTGAGTGATGACGCAGGCAGATTCGCGTTGCAATTGTGATGTGACAAGATTGAAATGGAATCTAACCGAAGAGATGACATTATCAATGACTTGACTATACGCGAGTTAAGCTTGATCAATGCGATTGTTGACATTAGCAATAGCTAAACTGTGATTGGATTCCATCAGATCAAGACGTTTGAGCAGTTCTAATTGGCAGTTGCGAGTTGTTCAAGTTGGGAAAGGACAAGTGCTGTAAATTGACCATGATGGGTGAGATACAGGGATTGAAAAGATTCAAGGCTGGTCCCGAGACTGGTAATGCTTGCCCTTAGCTCATCATGTAAATCCTCAGAAATAGGATCCCTCACTCGAGAAGAGGAAGGACCTGTGGAGCGAGAGAGAATACGGGCAGATGATGAAGGGATCTGAGGTGGAAGGGGAGCAGGAGTTGGACTGGGTGGACGTGGAAGAGGAGAAACAGCTTGAACAAGAGGAGGGTCAGGATCACTTGAAGGTTCTGGAAGGGGAATTTTATCATGACCAACCTCTTCAGGAGCTTGAATGAGGAGAACTGGAGGTGGCAGAGGGGCAAGGTTAGGAAGACGAATGTCATCAGGAGAACTATCTTCCTCTTCTTCAGCAATTATCAGACGCCTTGACACACCACGGTGACCAACTTTCTCAACCAACACACCTTGAGTATCTCTTGTGATTCTCATTCTGGACAAGGTGGAGGATGAAAAGAAGTCAGATTTCTTCAAGGATAAGAGCTTGTCAGACTCCGGAAATCTAACTCCAAACCGGTTAAAAATCTTCATAAGCAGAAGATTGTAAGGCAGAAACTTGGATGTATTGCATACTACTTGAAGCATCCGGTTTAACACAATGTATCCAACATGGAAGGGTTCACCTCAGAAAAACTGTCCAAGCAAGAAGAGATCCATGCCACTAACATGGTCTCGATGACCCTCTATGGGCAAAATATTATAATGGATCATTTGGTGAAATACTCAGGCCCTAAGGTTCAAATCCTTACTTTTCAGCTTCAAGGGTGAATTGTTTGGATCCTTGGCAATCAAGTGTACTAATTCCCTGCCCGCAGGCTTTGCAAGAAATGTCGGAGTCGTTGTGACGTTAAAGAATCTCCGGGAACCATTTAAGAACTCACAGCAAAGTATTTCATGCACTATTTCTTGAGTGAGTTCAATATGTCGTCCATAGACATAACTCCGAAGAATAAGGGGTCTGGTAGAATGTTCTAGGTTGGCATAAAACATTATAACTGGAGGTTCACAATAAGGGGCTTCAGAATCAAACAGCCCGATTAACCCCAATCTTACTAAAGGTTCTTCTAAATCCAATCCAGAAAGATCCCGAAAGATTATTCCTCTAGGCCTAATAATCGGTTTGAATTCGAAACTTTCATAGTACCTATTAAACGCTGCCTGGTTGATGAACTCGTGATTTGGCCATATAAGAGAAGGAGGAACTGAGACAGACTGTGCATCCACTTGATGAGAGGTCTTTTGCTTTTTCCTTGCGAAGACTTGTGGAGCTCGAGAGGAAGATGCCATTGATAGTCACCTGGGGTTTTGAGATGGAGAGTAGAAAGATTCGTGATTGGCGTCGACGAACAGAGACGGAAAGGAATCGCTGGACGAAGGAAAGGTCGAGAGGTTTTTGAGAGGGAAATTTGAATCTTAGGGTTTCTGTTACCTTTCGAAAGAGTTTATAGACCATTGGGTGAATGTCCATTGTCAAAGTCCATTGTAACAACGTCTCTTGTCAACATCCACGGTCAACGTCCATTGTGACCACGTTTTCACAGAGAAGGAAATTGTGGAGATCATCCATTTTACTAATTCTTCAACAGAGAAAAAAAATAAAGTTTAATTTTTCTCAATCCTAATGAGACCTAACCTTATTCTTATATTATTGAACGTCTTTTCATCCAAAGGCTTGGTAAAGATATCTGCTAATTGATCAGCAGAATTGACAAATTCTAATGTAATATCACCTATTTGAACACGATCTCTGATGAAGTGATATCTAACCTCGATGTGTTTTGTTCTAGAATGTTGGATAGGATTCTTTGAAATGTTAATAGCACTGGTGTTGTTACACCGAATGAGAATCCTATCATAGAAAATGTTATAATCTTCTAGAGTTTGCTTCATTCAAAGTATTTGAGCACAACAACTACCAGCAGCAATATATTCACTCGCGGCAGTTGAAAGAGCTACATAATTCTATTTCTTAGAATACCAGGACACAAGAGATTCTCCTAGGAATTGACATGTTCCACTAGTGTTTTTTCTATCAACCAGACTTCCTGCATAGTCTGAGTCTGAATATCCAATTAAGTCAAATGAAGTTCCCTTCGAATACCACAAACCTAAATCAGAAGTCCCACTTAAGTATTTGAAAATTCTCTTGACAGCACTTAGGTGAGACTCTTTAAGGGAAGCTTGAAACCTAGCACACAAGCACACACTAAATAGGATATCTGGCCTGCTAGCCGTTAGATATAACAGAGAACCAATCATACCTCTATACTTCTTAGTATCCACACATATCCCATTTTCATCTTTGTCCAGTTTAGTAGTGGTGCTCATGGGAGTTCTAGAGGACTTAGAGGAATCTAATCCAAATCTCTTTAGGAGGTCTTTGATGTATTTTTTTTGACAGAAGAAAATACCATTGGATTTTTGACTAATTTGAAATCCCAAGAAGAATTTTAACTCCCCCATCATGCTCATTTCAAATTCACTTTGCATTAGGGAGGAAAATTCATCACACAGAGACATTAGTTTAACCAAAAATAATGTCATCGACATAGATTTGAACTAAAAGAATGTCTTTGTCCTTTTGCATGGTAAATAAGGTTGAATCGGTTTTGCCTTTTTTGAACTTCATTTCCTCAAGAAAATTCTTCAACCTATCATACCAAGCTCTAGGAGCTTGCTTAAGTCCATATAGAGCCTTCTTGAGCTTATAGACATGGTCAGGTTTGTCATAGACTTCAAATCCTAAGGGTTGCTCTACATAAACTTCTTCCAAGATATAGCCATTTAAAAAAACACTTTTAACGTCCATTTGAAATAGTGTGAAGTTTTTGTAGCAAGCATAGGCTAAGAGTATCCTAATGGATTCTAGTCTAGCTACAGGTGCAAAGGCTTCCTCAAAGTCTATTCCTTCCTCCTGGTTGTACCCTTTGACAACTAACCTAGCTTTGTTCCTGACCACAATTCCATTTCATCCATCTTATTCTTAAAAACTCATTTGGTTCCAATAATAGGATGATTATCAGGTTTTGGAACAAGTTCTCAAATGTTGTTCCTTTCGAATTGGTTTAATTCATCTTGCATAGCAACTATCCAATTTTCATCCAATTCGGCTTCTTCAAACTTCTTAGGCTTTATTTGAGATATGAAGGCAACATTAGCACAAAGATTTCTAAGGGAGGACCTAGTTTTGACTCTTAATGTTGAATCACCTAGAACTTCATCTAAAGGATGATTTCTTACATATTTCCAATCTCTAGGTAGAGTAACATCTTCATCCTTGACTGGAAAAATTTCTAGAGAATTTGAAGAAGGGTCTAGAGAGTTTTCTCCTTGAAGGGTTTCAACAGATTTGTCTAAGGAAAGAGAATCCATTTGCTTTTCTAAAATGTCATCCTCATTCACATTGATTGTGAGTTGAGGGGTCTCATCAAAATTAACATGCATGGATTCTTCAACAACTAGTGTTCTTTTGTTGAACACCCTATATGCTTTACTGGACAAAGAATATCCAAGAAAAATTCCAAGGTCTGATTTAGAATCAAATTTTCCTAAGTTCTTGGTGTTTAAAATGAAACATTTACAACCAAATGCTCTAAAGTATTTGACAGTAGGAATTTTTCCATTCCACAGCTCATAAGGAGTTTTCTTAAGAATAAATCTTATGGAGACCCGGTTTAATACATAACAAGCTGTGGAGACGGCTTCAACCCAAAAATACTTAGGAAAGAAATTTTCATTTAGCATGGTCCGAGCTTGCTCTTGAAGGGACCTATTTTTCCTCTCAACAGCACCATTTTGTTGAGGGGTTCTATGGGGAGGAGAAATTGTGCTCAATTCCATATTTGAGACACAAGAGTTCAAATTTCTCATTTTTAAATTCTCCACCATGATCACTACTAATAGCAACAATGGTGAGCTCCCTTTCATTTTGAACTCTCTTCCTAAAACTAGAGAAGGTATCGAAAGTCTCATCCTTAGACTTCAAAAAGAATACCTAAGTAAATCTAGAGAAGTCATCTACAATGACAAAAGCATAGAGTTTTCTTAATAGACTGGCTACATTAGAAGAACTGAAGAGGTCCATGTGAAAAAGTTGTAGGGGCTTGGAGGTAGAGATTGCATTATTTGATGCAAAGGAACTTTTGATCTGCTTTCCCATTTGGCAAGCTTCACAGACTTTATCCTTCTCAAAGGATATTCTTTGGAAGCCCTCTAACTAAATTATCCTTAGTAATCTTAGCTAAGTATCCATGCCTACGTGACCTAGTCTTCTATGCCAAGTTCAACTATCAGACAACAAATTCACAGCAAGACATTTTTCATTAATATGTTCAAAGTGAACTAAATCAATAATATAGACATTCTCTTTTCTATATCCTTTGAACAGAATTTTGCTAATAGAAATATCTTTAATTATACATTCATTTGACTTGAAAACTACTTTATAACCCTTATCACATAATTGACTAATGCTTAGCAGGTTGTGAGGAAAGAAAATTCACGTAAGTGTCGAAGGGGAAAGGGGTTTGTGTGATTTATTAACAATTAACTTGTCAAATTACCAATTTACCTCTCCATTTGATTTTATATTTATCTCGTTATCTAACTATCGATTCGGTTTCTCCAAATCTCTTTATTTCACCAAAAAATCTAATTTGTTACTAGGGCTTTAATAAAACTTTCCGTTCACAAAACAGACATAATTTGCTATATTTACCACAATGCCTTTACATAGCGGAATTTCTAAAATCTCGTAAAACCGGGTGTTACACCAATCCTCTCAGCAATCTGAAATGACCCAATATACCTCGGGGCTAACTTTCCCTTCACCCCAAACCTGCTGACACTACGAGTAGGATGAACCTTCACAAAGACAAAGTCTCTAGAGTCGAAATCCACCTCGCGTCTCTTCAGGTCGGCATAATTCTTCTGCATGCTCTGCACTACCTTCAATCTTTCACGGATCTGGTGAATCTTCTCAGTGGTCTCTCGGATGATATCAAGCCTAAGCGTAAGTCGTTCCTCTTTTTCTGCCTAACAAAAAGGGGAAGGACATGGCCGGCCATACAGTGCCTCAAACAGAGAGACTCCGATGTTGGTCTGGAAGCTGTTATTGTATACAAACTTCACTAGTGGCAAGTGCTTGATCAAACTATTACCAAAATCCAAAACACAAGACCTCAACATGTCTTCCAATATAGTGAATGGTCCTCTCAGATTGCCCATCTGTTTGGGGATGATGTGTAGTGCTGAACTTGATCTTCGTACCGAGCTCCTTTTGCAATCCTCTCCACAACTCCGAGGTAAAATGAGGATCACGGTCACACACTATGCTCAAGGGTACCCCATGAAGATGAACAATATTCTGCACATATAATAGGCTGATCTTGGCAACAGAGAAAGTCATTCGAACGGGGATGAAATGTGCAGACTTTGTCAGCCGATCCACAATAACCCAAATAGCATCCAATTTTAGAGGAGTCATAGGGAGATGAGTAATGAAGTCCATGGTGACATCCGCCCACTTCCATTCCGAAAAAGGTAATGGCTGGAACAACCCTGTCGGCCGCTGGTGTTCAGCTTTAACCCGCTGGCAGGTCATACATCTGTTAACAAATTTTGCTACTTCTCTCTTCATGAAAGCCCACCAATACTGACGCTTCAGATCCTGATACATCTTCGTACTGCCTGGATGAATGACAAAACTAGATCTGTGAGCTTCATCTAGGATGACTTTTCTCAAATTGGCGAGGTTGGGAACTGCTACCTTACCATGGTAGAACAGATAACCATCGGCATTCACGGACCAACCCTCAAGTTGTTCCTTATTCTGGAGCTGTCTCACCTTTGGTACGAGCTCTTCATCTTGCCGTTGTAGTTGCTTCACCCTTGTGAGCATCGAAGGTGTAGCCATTACTTGGTAGACATATGCTCTGCTTCTAGTATCATGATAGTTTAACTCAAAATCTTTGATTATCACAGATCTCTTCCACTCATCCAGAATCAAGCAGGATAGTGATGCGCGAAGATACCGGCTCAATGCATCCGCAACGACATTATCCTTGCTGGGATGATACTCCAGGCTAAAATCATAAACCTCAAAATATTCTATCCACCTGCGCTGCCTCAAGTTGAGCTCTCTCTAAGTGAATAAGTACATCAGACTCTTATGATTAGAGAAAACCTAGAAGCTGACTCCATATAAATAGCTCCTCCATATCCTTAAAGCAAAGACAATGGAGGCGAGCTCTAAATCATGAGTGAGGTAGTTCTGCTCGTGGGGCTTCAACTGCCGGGAGGAATACAGCACTACCTTACCTTGTTGCATTAAAACGCAACTCAAACCAACCCCGGAGGCATTAGTATACATGGCATAAGGTAGGTTTCCGTCGGGAACTGTCAGAATTGGAGCACTAGTTAACCTTCGCTTCAGTTCTTCAAATGCCTTCTGACAGTTTTCATCCCAAACAAATCGCACATCCTTGCGGGTGAGTTTGGTAAGCAGCGCTGCAATGGAAGAGAAGTTCTCCACAAAACGCCGGTAATATCCTGCTAAGCCTAGGAAGCTGCGAATCTCTGGGACATTTTTGGGTGGTTACCAGTCACCTACAGCCTCTATCTTCGCAGGGTCTACTGAAATACCCTCCTGCAAAACCACATAACCCAAGATGTTTCACCTCGGTCATCCAAAAGTCACACTTGCTTCGCTTGACATATAACTCGTGCTCCCTTAAAGTTTGCAGGACAATATGAAGGTGCTTGCGATGTTCACGGTGGTTTCTTGAATATACCAGGATGTCGTCAATGAAGACTACCACAAACCGATCCAAATATGGCCGGAAGATTTGGTTCAAAGGTCCATAAACACTGCTGGAGCGTTAGTTAGCCCGAATGATAGGACCAAGAACTCGAAATGTCCATATCTGGTTCGAAAAGCGGTCTTGGGTATATCTTTCTCGCGGATCTTCACCTGATGATATCCTGTCCTCAAATCGATCTTCGAGAAATACCGTTAACCCCTGAGCTCATCGAATAGGTCTTCAATGCGTGGTAGAGGGTACTTGTTCTTAAAAGTAACCCGGTTCAGCCTTCGATAATCCACACACAATCTCAATGACCCATCCACTTTCTTTGCAAACAAGACGAGAGAGCCCCATGATGACATACTCTCCCGTATAAATCCCTTGTTCTTTAGTTCATCCAACTGCTTATGCAGTTCAACCAATTCTGCCGGTGTCATTCTGTATACGGGAATAGAAACTAGAGTGGCCCTCGGAACGAGATCGATGCCAAATTCGATCTCCCGATCTAGAGGTAAACCTGGTAACTCTTCAGGAAAGACGTCATCATACTCTCTGACGACTGAGACATCCCTCTCCTGCACCGCGATCTCAATATCAAGGTCCATCGACCAAAGTCCTCCATATTGTTCCAGTTCGCTCTTAGCTCCAAGGCATACTTATAATCCCCGCACTGGGACCTTGGTGGTAGACGACAACTCTACCAGTCTTTGAGGTAACGTTGACCCACCTCAGATAGCAATTCACTAATGCCTGATACTTTATCAACCAATCACAGCCAAGAATGACGTCGAATTGAACAATAGGTAGGATGATTAGATCGGCTGAAAATTTGCAATCTTCGATGACCACACAAACTGCCTTGCACATGTATGTAACTCCACTCCTGTCGCCCTAGTGCATTATTAAAAAAGAAAGGAGTCTCCATCTCCTCGATGGGTAACTCCAATCCTTTAGCAAATGTAGCAGATATAAAAGAGTGTGACGCCCAAGTGTCGAACAACATTTGTGCCAAAGTATGGAAAATGAGGATAGTACCATCCACTACTGCCGGCTGATTAGGCACTGGATAGTATTCGGTCCGATCCATTGCATAAGACTGACCGGTAACTCCCTTGTCCTTATAATCCCGACCGCGGCCTCCGCCCCTAGAGGTAGATCCCTGGTGTCCCCGGAATCCTCCTGTTCCCTGCTGCTGCTGAGAAGGTGAACCCATAACCAAGGGTTGTCTGATGGGTCGGTAAGGAGTACCACCGAAAGATATATCCTCTGCTTGGTGCTGGAGTCTGAAACTGAGTCTGCACCCGAGTTTGCTGGAGAAGGGGTCGGGCCTGTCCCTTATTTGGACCCGGTGGGGAGAACGACTTGGTAGCTGAGGGAGTAAGGAAGGAGGGTCACTACTGCTGTTCCTCCTTAGATGACCCGGCTAGCCACAGGAATGACAGGTGTAAGAGGAGTATCTGTTGCTCCCAGACAAGCCACCACTAGACTCGGAAGAGCGGCTCGTACTGAAACCCTAGTTTGACACTTGTCGTAGGTTCTTCTTGGTCATCTTTCTCCCTAAAGAGCGGCTGTCTGACCCGTGCTAGAAAATGCCATCGCCTGAGGTGTACATCCTCTCTATCCTAAAGGCGGCCTCATACGCCCCAAGCAGGTTATCATACTGGTTTATAGCCATAGTCCGCTTGATATTAAAATTCAGGCCTTGAACAAACTTGATAACCTGCGCCTCCACGCTCACTCCTCCGGAGTAAGGCACCAGGTGGATAAATCTGTTGTAGTAGTCTGTTACAGTCTTGGACCCCTAGACTAACTCGTTGTAGGCTCTGGTCATAATGCCCCTGTACTCCCTGCTACTAAACTGACCTTGGAACAGAGAGGTAAACTCGGCTCATCCTATAGTATCGACGTCATACTGACTGCGGATGGCGGTCCACTAACACCTAGCTGCCTCCCTAAAAAAATATGCAGCTATCAAAATTCTGGACTCTACTGGGATCTGAAGTATCTCGAAGTTGTGCTCCATCACTTCAAGCCAGTTTTCTGCCTCAGCCGTATCAGTGCCGCCCACAAAGGTAGGGAGTTGATTGAACTCCCAAAAATGGTCCCCTCTGGAGGTCGTTGGAGTAGGGGTCGGACCAGGGGTGGTAACCGAGGCCGGAGGTAGAGCCTGGGCGCTGCTCACAAGGTTCTGCAAAGCCTCTAGTAGAATTGAAATTGAGCTAGGGTCCTGTTTAGGATTCTGAGGAACTCTCCCTCGTGGCATTTTGACACTTCTGAAAAACATGAGATTGTACCACATTAACATTTTTCATTGCTCAGTCACTCAGTGTATTCTACTAACTGCTCATACTTATTCTCAAACATTTGTCACTCTTAGGATCATGGAACCTTGTGCTCTGATACTAATAAATTTCTGTCACGACTTGGGAGGGGACCTAATAGAAATGCCAGGCTAAAAGATCAAACTCGTGGAGGCCCACCGTCTAACCTAAGGCTTTATGCGGAAGTTTGATCACCATCCATGACCTCTCGAAATAACAAATGGTAAGATACAAGCAATAGTAGGAATACATGAAAATTAAAATAATTAAATGCACAATGTACAGTACAATCTAAAATATGTCCTTACAATATTCAAATTTAGAAGAATACAATGAAGGTAATTCAAAGGAAACTGGCGCAGATCCGATTCACTTCCTATTCCTCTTCCTTTACCTGTAGAGAGGGGAGTTGTTGGGGTGAGTGACAAACTCAGTATGAGATGTTATACCTACCACTTACCACATTATGCATGTCGTTTAAAATCAATGCACATGTTTTAAATTTCAAAACTGATTTCAATGTTATTAAATTCTCTTCTCATCATTCATCTTTTTAAAACGATTAATGGGGCTAGCTTTAAAAAAATAAGTAGGTGTAGTAAAAATAGGCCCACATTAACAATACTATCATATATATAGCCAAGTGAACAATGAAAATGGAGGTTACTCAAGGATCCTCTGAAACGCACAACAATGAAAGGTTAACCCACCATGAGGGATCAAACGAATCCACTGTACTCTGGGCCCTCGGGAACACCGCACAAGGGACTTATCAACTTGGGGTAGCAACGAACAGACACTGGCCAGGCTGGGTAATAGGGCGAGTCATAGCTTCTAGTCCCCTTCCTCCATTCGCGGAGAGTACCGCAGCTCCAAATTCTAAATGTCACAACAGAAAACCAATGCATAGATAAAACCCATATGCATGACAATATAGTAAATCTCACTATAAATCTCAAATTGAGCCCGTCGGCTAGAGCGAGTAAAACATGACATTTAAACTTTACTAGGTAGTATAAATCAAGCAAAATATGTACACTCCTAAATGATGTATAATGCTCATGCTAGTAAAAATGTCGACGTCAATACTAGTGGTATCCCACCAAAATTAATATACGTGCATGCTAAGCTAGGTATAACGTAATAAGTATAATAACTCATACCCCTATGGTGAGTCTTCCTAACCTCGGCAGCCGGTGGCTCCTCAGGAATCGTTTCGAACTCAGCAAAATCCTCCGACTCTGGGAGCCAACAAAAGAAGGAACCCCGTTAAGGTTTAATAAGGGTTAGAAACAATATAAACTGGAAGCAGGGGCGAAAACGGGTCCAAACGGCTCGAGTTGACTTTTGGTCAAAAGTTGACAGTCAAAGTTGATCGTTGACTTTGACTTTGAATTTTATTTTATTTTTCGGTGCAGGTTGGGTCTGATTCGGGTTGGACCCAGTTTGGGTCGAATAGGTCCGAACCGATCAGATCAGTCCGTTTGGCCTGGACCCGGCCCAACTGGGCTCAGGTTGGACTCGATTAAAGCCGGGTCGACCCATCCCAGCGAACCTATCAGATCAGTCCTGTTTGGCCCGGATGAACCCAGCCCAACTAGGCTCAGGTTGGACTCGATTAAAGCTGGGTCGACCCAGCCCAGGCCCAACTTGGCCTTGAGCCCGAGTTGACTCGGCCCATAGCCGAGCACCCAGGGTCGGAAAATCGTGTTTTTCGACCATCTTTTCACCAAATCTCGTTTCCAACACGTTTCTTACCTCCTTTTTGGTCGATTCCTGCTAAAAATACCAAACAATCGACCTCAAATCATGAATCTTAAAAAACCTAAAAATCCAAAACTTCTCGGCCAAAAATCGAGAGTTTGAGAGATTACCTTCAAAAACTTTCCTCACCAACGTTGATCTACTCTTCGAGACGAAGAGATTGGCATCAAAATTGGGTCGAACGGCGGTCGTCTCTGGCGTCGACCTCTCCCTCTTTCGTGGTCGGTGTCGGTTTCTCTCTCTCTTCTGTTTCTGCATAATGAAACGATAAGGTTTTGAAACCTTATCGTTTATTTTATTTTATTATTATTATTATTTTATTTTATTTTATTTAAATTTATATTAAATCCACTTAATATTTTTCAGTTTTTCGATTTAAATCTTTCCCGAATAATTTTCTTCGATAAATTCTAACGTTCTTCTCCCGTGAATTTAATTTACTCGAAACGCGCGAATGTCAAATTAAAATTTTTAATTTATTTTTTTAAATTTTTCGTACGGGTCATAAGTGACCAAAAATTCGTGCGTCATAATTTTCCCAAAATTCGCACATTCAGGCTTAATTCGTAAATTTATCTTTATTAAATTTATGCAGATTTTTCAATTATGATAGATTAATTGTCACATGAACAGAATGATTCTTATATCATCCCTGATTTTATCTTCGTAATAAAGATCCTTGTTAATGGGTGGAGAAAGCATATTTGACCTAAATTATCGCATAACATGTCCATATTTAAACTCCATTGACATTGTACAAGTACAAGACATTACATATGAAGAGTTTTTGGATCAAAACTAACATGTGTACACAAATAGTCACACTCCGAAGAAAGTAGCTTTCCGCACACCATACCACAAGTCTCGAAAGCTACACTTAGCCAAGAACAGCATACAATACTTTTTAATCTCCTATCTATTCATCAATACGAAATTGATCAACATTTAAACCAGGATCATTGCCAGTCTACATTATTTTGCAAAGATTGAAATTTTAAGTCCATTTCATATTAATTTAGCAAATCGAGTCCGGATCGGTCTTGTTCTTGCAAAATCTGCTATCCTTTTACATAAATAATACTTCAATCTATAGTTAAAATAGTGAGCACAAAATAAACCTAAGAAAACACAGAAATCAGAACTAGTACAAACCGGTCTCACAAACTCAATCTTGATTGGAATCCCCCGAACAACAACCCTTTGCACTTTGCAGAACATCCTTGGCAGCTTGCGCATCCTCCATACGCTTGAAGAAGACGAATGCATAGCTCATCGACGAATATGAGGTGACGCTATCAATGGCACCGTAGTGAGCAATGAGCGCCATTAAATCCGAATCGGTATTGTTATATGGTGAAGCCCAATACCATTTTATTTCTTAAAATGGCCCAGCCCAATTTCTATGTGATGAGGTGGCATGAAAGGTGTCTTTTGGAAGCTATCAATTAGAGTGGGTTTTCATTTCAGTTCTTCCAGAGGAAGAGATAAAGGTAAGGACAGTTCCTTTTGGCAGAAGAGAAAGTCTACAGAAGAAAAAGGTTTGCAGAGAAAGAGTTTTTCTTTGTGTGTAGTGCATGAGTTGAGTTTTCTTATGTGAAGGACAGTCGAGTTTCTATTTAGGTTTTTCTTGCTGTATTTTTCAGATTTTTGTTATTGTTAAGCTTCTGTTGTTGAGAGTTTTCTGTGTGTAATCTTTCTTGAGGTGTATTTTTTGACTGATAGTAAATAGATCTCTAATTTGAGCTCCATGAAAGTAGTCGATCTCAAACTTTGGTTTGAGATTTGGGCGAACCATGTTAAATCTCTGTGTTCTTTATTTTTTGCACTGAATCGTTAACGTTTTTAAGGGTAAGATTTTATAACAGTGGTATCAGAGCCTAATTTCGATTTTCTTGATAGTGCATTTAGGGTTTTGTACAAAAATTATAAACCCAGCCGTGTTTTCTAGGGTTTGACAATTACGAGCTATCTCGTGTGCTTCAGATCTGGTGGTCTGAGCACAGAGTATAGTGAATCAAAGTTTTTTGTTAAAATTTTTTTGTTTACACAGTCACTGTAATACAATTTTTTTATTTTTTGAGTCAAGAACTTCTTGCCTTGCTGGTCCTTTATTTTTTTGGTGATCTAAAAGTTTTTTAAAGAACTTTGTTGATATATATATATTGCATCTGTAATATGAGTTCCCGAATTGAAATCAGCCCATATGATGGGAAAATGGATTTTGGTTCGTGGAAAAAGAAGATGAGAGTCCTGTTAAGTCATAACAAGGTTCTCATCGCACTTGAAAAAGATACTAAAAAATGGTCAAATGACCAAATAAACAGAAAGTCAGAGATTGATGAGGAAGCATACAATTTAATTGTGCTTAGCCAGTCCGACAGTGTGCTTCGAAAGGTAGATGGTGAGGAAACACCACTGGATATATGGGGTAAACTCGAAACTTTATATGTTATACAGTCAGCTCCTAATCTTGTATATCTTAAGGGTGCTTTATTTGCATATAAGATGGATGTGAATAAATGCCTAGATGATAATCTTGATGATTTGTTAAGAATGACTGTTTTATTGAAAAGAAGTGATCAAAGCCTAGATGATAGTAGTCTTGCTATGATTTTATTGAACTCTCTGCCTGAATCCTATAATGTTGTTAAAGACACACTTAAGTATACTGGTACTATTCCCAAAATTGAACTGATCACTTCTGCTTTAAAGGCCAGAGAATTTGAAATTAAAAATAAAAAAAATGGAAATAGTCTATTTGTAAATGGAAACAATGTTAAGGTTAACAACTAGAAAAAGAAAGTAAAAGGAAAGACTCAGATGAACAAGCTTAAATCAGAAAACAAAACTGAAACTAGAAATTGTTTTCATTGTGATAAAGCTGGTCATTTAAAGAAAAATTGCTTTAAATGGAAAAATGAACAGAAAAAGCATGAAATGGAAACTAATGTTGCTTATGGTTCTTGTGATGTTATCCGTGAAGTCTTAAATGTTTCTGAAAATTTAAATGCTGATAAATGGATACTAGATTCCGGTTGCTCCTTTCATATGTCTCCTAATAAACTATGTTTTTTTGAATTACTTGATTCTGAAGGTGAAATAGTGTATATGGGAAATAATGAATCTTATTCTGTTAAAGGCATAGACACTATATACTTATTAATGAATGATAATAAAAGGATAAAACTAACAAATGTTAGGTATATTCCTAAATTAAAAAGAAATCTGATCTCTCTTGGAACACTTGATGAACTTGGGTGTTGGTTTAAAGCTTTTGATTCTAACTTGCAGGTTTATAAAGGTGAGAAACTGGTTCTTTCCGGTTTTAAACAATCTGGTCTATATGTTTTAAATGGTTCTCATTATATTTCTTCGTCAAATAATATTGTGACCGACTCGGTAACAAATGTTATTGAAAAATGGCACCTTAGATTGGGGGCACATGAGCCAAAAAAGGTTAGATCTTCTTTATAAAGAAGGCCTACTTGGAAATGATAAAATTTCTAACCTTAGTTTTTTGTGAAACTTGTGTGTTAGGTAAACAACACAGGTTAAAATTTAAAAAGGGTGTTCATATGTCTAAAAATAAATTAGACTATGTACACGCTGACTTGTGGGGTCCTGAAAAACACCCTACACATGGTGGAAATAGATACTTCTTATCTATTGTAGATTATTTTACAAGAAGTGTGTAGACTTATTTGTTAAAATCTAAGGATGAAACTTTTGAGAGATTTAAGGAATGAAAAACTTTAGAGGAAAACCAAACCAAAAGGAAACTTAAAGGACTAAGGACAGATAATGGTCTAGAGTTCTGTAATAATGAATTTGATTCATTTTGCAAAACTAATGAGATTCTTAGACATAGGACAGTTAGACATACTCCTCAGCAAAACGGTGTTGCTGAGAGAATGAATAGAACTTTGCTTGAGAAAGTAAGGTGTTTATTGTTCACCTCTAAGCTTCCAAAGGGTTTTTGGGGTGAGGCTTTGAGTACTACCACCTATTTGGTAAATAGGAATCCTAACAGTGCTATTGAATTCAAGTGTCCTATTGAAATGTAGAATGATAGAAAACCAGATTTAAGTCACCTTAGAGTTTGTGGATGTGCTGCATATGCACGCACAAAAGAAGGTAAGTTAGATCCAAGATCAACAAGGTATGTGTTCCTTGGTTATCAACAACAACAGGATACTAAAGGGTACAGATTGTGAGAAAGGGATTCTAGAGGTGTTAAAATTTTGATTAGTAGAGATGTCATCTTTGATGAGTCTAAGTTTCCATGTAATTCACTTGATACACTTAAGAAGGTGGAAGAAAGTGTTAACAATGAACAACCCGAGACTCACATTGATGTGGAGACTCTAAGGTTGAGTAACCAGAATATGGGATTAAGTGAATCTGATCAGAATCAGGTTATAGAGTCTGAATCTGGATCTGAACAGATCACTAGAATTAGTGAGGATGAACATGAAAATATTCAAGAATCCTTACAAAGTGAACTTAAAACTTATCAACTTGCCAGGGATAGAAATAGGAGGGAAATTAGTCCACCATCTAGATATTCCTATGCAGATCTTGTTTTTGTGGCTCTTGTTGCAGCACAGCATGTTAGGAATGTAGAGCCAAACACTTACGTAGAGGCTATAAAATCCAAAGAAAGTCAGAATTGGAAAATTGCCATGAATAGTGAGATTGAGTCACTTAAACTTAACAAAACATGGACCTTAGTTGAAAAACCAAAGAGTCAAAAGTTAGTTGACTGCAAATGGTTATTCAAGCTTAAGGAAGGAGTTAAACCGAAGATCCTCTTAAATATAAGGCTAGACTTGTAGCAAAGGGTTTTACTCAAAAATAGGGTATAGATTTCAATGAAATTTTTTCACCCGTAGTTAAGTTTAAAACTATTAGATTGATGTTATCTTTAGTTGTTCAATTTGAGCTAGAATAGAACAATTAGATGTAACTACTGCTTTCTTATATGGTGAGTTAGATGAGAAAATATTCATGAAACAACCTGAATGGTTTATTGATTTAAAATATCTTAATCATGTGTGTTTGCTGCAGAAAGCCCTTTATGGACTTGAACAATCTCCACGACAATGGTATAAGCGTTTTGACACTTTTATAACAGGTTTGAATTTTAAAAGAAGTAAGTATGATGCTTGTTTTTATTTTAAATCTGTAGATAATATACTTTTGTATTTGCTATTATATGTGGATGATATGTTACTGATTTCTAAGTCCATGAGTTTAATTGTTGATTTGAAATCTAAATTGAATGCTGAATTTGACATGAAAGATCTTGGTCATGCTAGAAAGATTTTAGGCATGATAATTGAAAGGGATCGGGTTAATAACCAATTGAAATTGCATCAAAAAACATATTTTAAAACTGTAGTATCTAAGTTTGGGAATTGTAATTGTAAACCTGTGAATATACCTCTTGCAAATCACTTTGTTTTAACATCTTCACAATGTCCTCAAACTAGTTCTGAAAAAAATAAAATGTCAATTAGACCTTATTCAAATATAATTGGTTCTTTGATGTATGCTATGATTAGTACTAGAACTAATTTATCTTATGCTATATCTTTGTTAAGCAGATTCATGTCTAATCCAGGTTCTTATCACTGGACAGCTCTTAAATGGGTTGTTAATTATGTGAACAGCTCTATAAATTTAGGTTTAGTGTATAAGAAATCAACTGAAAATATATGTTTGATTGGATATGTTGATTCTGATTTTGCTGGAAGTAGAGATTCTAGAAAATCAACAACTTCATATTGCTTTACTTTATTTGGAAATTGTATCTCATGGAAATCACAGCTTTAACGTTTAGTCACATTATCTACTACTGAAGCTGAATATGTTGCTCTTGTTGATTGTTTAAAAGAATGTGTTTGGTTGAGTGGTTTATTACATGATATTGGTTTATTAAATACTATACCATCTGTTTATTGTGATAACCAAAGTGCCATTCACTTAAATAAGTATAACGACCTATTTTCCCAGTAAGATATTGTCCACTCTGGGGATTAGGCTGTAACCCAATATCCTACCCTCATGGCTTTGTTTTGGCGAGGACTTCCCAATCGGTCACCCAACCTGGTACTACTCTCGCTGAAGCACTTTTAACTTCGGAGTTCTTATGGGATCTGTTGTCAATTGTGCTCCAAAACGCGTCTTACTATCTTGGGATGGTTTCCTTACATATGTTTTATTTTCACATACTTCTCCAAGCGATGTGGGATTGTGATGACCCCTTCTTTACGACCCAGGATCCACTCCGCAACCAGAGTTGTGTCCCGCAGTCGTACTCATACGTATACATCTGGTTACAGACTCTGATTCCATCTATAACGACCCATTTTCCCAGTAAGATATGTTCACTCTGGGGATTAGGCCGTACCCAATATCTTCCCCTCACGGCTTTGTTTTGGCTCATCACAATCACCCCCCCTCGGGGGCCCAACGTCCCCGTTGACCACAGGTTGGGTACAGACTCTGATTCCATCTATAACGACCCATTTTCCCAGTAAGATATTGTTCACTCTGGGGATTAGGCCGTAACCCAATATCTTCCCCTCACGGCTTTGTTTTGGCGAGGACTTCTCAATCGGTAACCCAACCTGATACTACTCTTACTGAAGCACTTTTAACTTCGGAGTTCTTATGGGATCCGTTGTCAATTGTGCTCCAAAACGCGTTTACTATCTTGGGAGGGTTTCCTTACATATGTTTCATTTCCACATACTTTCCCAAGCGATGTGGGATTGTGATGACCCCCTTTTTACGACCCGGGATTCGCCTATACTCGAGTCCGGGATCCACCCCACAACCAAAGGTTTGCCCCGCAGTCGTACTCATACGTACACATTTGGGTCATCACAGTAAGAATCCTTTTTTTCATGATAGGACAAAACATATTGATGTGAAATTCCATTTTGTTAGAGATTTAATTTCTACAGGGAAGGTGAACATTTTGAAGATCCCAGAAGAGGATAATCCGTTAGACATGGGTACAAAAAATGTCAAGGTTTCTAAGTTTAAGCATTGCTTAGACTTGTTAAACGTTGGGTCATTTTTTTGTTTTGTTTGTTTGAACAATGAAAATGAGATAATGTTTTTACTGTTAGTTAAAATATTACTCTAAGATTGGACTTCAAGGTGGAGCATGTTATATGGTGAAGTCCAATACCATTTTATTTCTTAAAATGGCCCAACCCAATTTCTATGTGATGAGGTGGCATGAAAGGTGTCTTCTGGAAGCTATCAATCAAAATGGGTTTTCATGTTCAGTTCTTCCAGAGGAAGAGATAAGGGTAAGGACAGTTGCTTTCGGCAGAAGAGAAAGTCTACAGAAGAAAAAGGTTTGCAAAGAAAGAGTTTTTCTTTGTGTGTAGTGCATGAGTTGAGTTTTCTCGTGTGAAGGACAGTTGAGTTTCTGTTCAGGTTTTTCTTGCTGTATTTTTCAGATTTTTTTCATTGTTAAGCTTCTGTTGTTGAGAGTTTTCTTGGTGTAATATTTCTTAAGGTGTATTTTTTGACTTATAGTAAATAGATCTCTCATTTGAGCTCCGTGGAAGTAGTCGATCTCAAACTTTGGTTTGAGATATGGGCAAACCACGTTAAATCTCCGTATTCTTTATTTTTCACACTGAATCGTTAACGTCTTTAAGGGTAAGATTTTATAACAGGTATCTTCCCCAGCTAAATTACCAACCCAGAGGTTGTTCGACAGAGTATTGGATTCCTCCAACTCCTTGTAACCCTGGCTAAACGATTTAATCGAAGGAGCCATGGGGATTTAAAGTGGATTCAAAGAAATTCCTCGAAATCTGGAGATTGAAATAACCATTGTTTCTAATATCATACTCTTACCATTCATTTTCATATTAGCAGTTTCAAACTCTTTCTCGTCGCATCTGAAGCCGATAACTTCCAATGTTATGTTCTACTACATTGGAAGTGAAATATCAAATAAAACAACGTAGAAGAACCAGAAATTATTCAAAAATTCAGGTTCTAATCATTCAATTTACGCACTATACCATTTGAGAAGCTCAAAGCAAGCTCCAACAATCCTTTCGATAAAATGTTTTGCTAGCTTCACGCGTGGAGAAGCAAAAGAAACAGAGAATGGCTCACTAGTCTCTAGGGTTTCCGACATGGAGGATGATCCATTCAACGATTCCAACAAGAAGCTCGCAAGTCTAATAAGATCGAAAAGCTAATTAAGTAGTTTCAGTTGGCCAATAAAAGCAAATTTCGCTACTTGTGGGCCAAAGAATTTGGGCTTCACTTAGCTCCATTGGGCCACATATTTGGGCCTGACCAATTTTTAATTATTTTCTCATTAAACCTTTAGAAAATTTACATCTATTCCATATTATCAGGGGTGGGCACTGGCTGGGCCGGGCCGGTCCTGAGCCCGGACTGAGTCTTCGGGAAATTTTTTCCGAAGACCGAAACTGGCCCTGGAGGAATCGGGACCGGATCGAATTTTTGGTCCAGTTCCGGTTCGATCCCGGTTCCTCCCACCCTAATATTTTTATTTTTATTTTTAAATTGTAACTTATAAAAATTTCTCTCTTTTGACACCAATTCGCAACAAAAGTCGAGCCTAATAAAACACATACCGTGACTGTGAGTGAGGAGAGAGGTGAGCCGATCAGCCGACGACCAGCCGAAGACAAAGGCAAGGCGAGGCGAGGCGTCGGGGCTTCGGGAGAGATTCTGCGAGTGCGAGTGCATTCTGCCGTCTACGTGAGTGCGTTCTGCGTGAGTGTTCTATTCTGCAACAGAGGAGACAGAGGGGAGGCGATCCAAGCAAGCGACTGGCACGAGCGCGAGTCGACTAGGGTGTTCGCCGTTTAGAGGTCAGGACTCAAGTGTTTGGAGGTCTGGTGTTCGCCGTTTGGAGGTGGGGACTCGGGTGTTCGGGTGTTCTGGTTCTGGATTAGGGATTTAGGAAGGAAGAACGAAGTGAAGGAAGACTCTGGCTTAGAATGGGTCCTTAGGTCCGGTCCCGGTTCTTCGGGAATTCGAGCTGTGGACTGAGGACCGGATCGGCTGTCTTCGATTCCAGGTACTTCGGACCGTGGTCCATCACCTTGGTACCGAAACTGCCGGCCCGGTCCGGTTCTCGGTCCCGTCCTGCCCACCCTTACATATTATATGTCATTCCCTTAATATTATTTCATAGACATTGATGGAAGTTTGAAACAATGTTAAGATGTATTAGTAATGTCATATGAATCAAAAGTAGGGGGAAATCGGTTCGGTTAAGACTGAAGACCGAACCGTACCTAACCAAAAATCTCGGTTTAGTTCGGTTCGGTTCATGGTTCTTTCTTTAAAAAACCGATCATAACTGAACCAAACCAAATTTATAATATTTTTATATTTTTAAAAATTTTATATTAAAAATTACAAATTTTAGAACTAAAGCAATAAAAACCGGCCCAAACAGATTTAAAATCGGACAAAACCGACATAAAATCGAGTTTAAATCGAAAGAAATTGAAAACCAAAACCGAATCGAAACCAAACAAAATAAAACCAAAAATATCAGTCCGGCTCAGGTTTGGTTCTGAAGGCTAATCAATTTGATTTCAATTTGAAACCGAACCGAACCGGACTGGACCGATTCCGCATCTAATCAAAAGATTAACCTCAAATAGTGAAGCTGTTATGTGAGAAAACATAATAGAAGAAGAAATGGAGCAAGCCTTATCTAAAACAAGGAAAAAGATGAAAGCGACTGCATAATGTAGGGTTAAAGACGGTACAAAAGAGTGGTAAATTAAAGGCAAAAAAAAAAAATTGCTACTCAAATCAAAGAAACCAAAAGGCAAAAATGGGATCAAGTGGGTAGGCTTTTGCTTGCCACAATATTTTTAGTGAAAGTCCTCTTCCCCACCTCTCTCAGTCTTTGCCTGAGGGGTCTCCCCCTGTCCTTCTTTATGTCACTTAATTTGTATAACTCCTAACAAGTAAATTGAACCTTCTTAGACTATATCTACTTGGCCTTTTCCATTCTTTTCATCTTCCTCTTTATTCTCTTCATTTTTTCTACTTTCTGCATCTCTCTATCTCTCTCCTCCCCCTCTCTTTCTCTCTCTGCCCTGTTGCTCTCAGATTGATCTATGCGCTCATATGTTTGTAAAATAGGTGATAATGTGTGCGGAGAAAGTGGTTCATGATTGGACTTACTGATAGAGTCACTGTAGGGTTTAGATCCAATAGTTTTTGAGTTGTCATGAAAGATCTTTGATGAGATTAGTTGTGGACATGAAAAAAAACAGAAGCCAGGTAGGAACACATGTGTTGAATAAATGCTCACCCTTGATAATTCGTACGAGATTATATCGTGGTTCTTATAATAATCTATACTCGTACATCAAAAGTCGAAGAGTGACTTGAAAAGTAAGCAATATAATGAAAGATCTTTTAAAAGATTGAGATTTTTCTTATATGAAAGATATATGCAGAAAATAATAAAGAGATTTTACCATCTTTTAAGTTTGTAGATTACAATATGCTAGTACAGTGGGATACATTTGCTTAGAGTTTGTATGAACAAAATCAAATTATTATATATAGTTTACTGAGAAATATTTAATTTTGTAGATTCAGTTGACCGAACTTTGATTGATTTGATGATCAGAGTGTAACTCATGACAGTCTGCTAACTATGTTCATAGCAGTGAATATCATGAAAAGACGGGTGAAATCAAGGGCTGTTTGGATTGAATTTCACTGGGTAATAATTAATATTCATTTATTTACAAAATCCCACTACTGATGAGACAGAAGAACGAAAATAAAGGGAAGGAAATCCAAGAAAAAGCTAGAATTCAAATAAAAATAAATTATTGGAGAAAAAAATAACTGCAAGCGCAAAAGAAAAATCCAAATAGATGAGAGAACAGAAAAGGATAGATCAGATGCTGCAATCTATGAATATGTTTATGGCTTTCCAGGATCTTCTCTTACAAGTACATATATGGTTTAAATTCCTTCGTCAATGCAGTGCTTCTGTTGTGAGCTATCATCAATGGAGTCTGTCTGCATGAATTTCTTCTAGGGTTTCCATGTTGAAGCCCAAACAACTGGTTCATCTTTCCAGGTTAAGTAAATTCCAGAATCATGGTCTGTAATTTGCTGCTGCGAAATTCCCCATCCAGCTCTGTATCTTTTCAGCAGTGCTTTAACATCATCAATGACGTCGTCGCTGAATGAACACGGTGAAAAGTTTGCTTCTTTCAGTCTCTTACTCCATTGAATTCCTCTCTCTCTCCTCTCGCATTCTCCGTTGCTGTGATCTCCATCATCTTCGCAGGCTAAGAATCTCACTATGTTCTTGGAACATTCTCTCTCTAAAACCAGTCTCTCGTTACTTGTTGGGAAAAAGCTCTCTTCGAGCATCTCGAAATAGAGAGAGTAGAATCTCAAGCACTCTTCAAAACACTTTTCGAAATCATTTCTTGAGCTTGAAAAATCAGCTTCCTCTTCAACAATGGTGATAACTCGAGGCTTGAGCGACTGCAGAAGCTGAAGAAAGCCTGCTCTTTCGTCAATTTCGACCCTTCTCAAACCCCCATTGCAATTCACTGTCACAGCTTCTCCATCTTGAACATTCAGTTCATCCTTTGAGAGCTCTCCCAAATGAGTTAACCCACTCAAAACCCTAAATTCAAACGGAACTCCCATTAATCTCGCGAATTTCTCCATTCTTTGGCCTACTTCCTTCATCACTGGCTTCACGACGCTGGCAGTGACAACCACCGTGAGCTTCAAACGTGGTGTTTCGTCGTTTCTGGTGGCGAGAGATTCTAACAAAGTCGGCCATTGAGTACAAAGGGTGTTGCTAATATCAATTATATGAAGATTAGTTTCTCCATCAAGAGCTTCCATTATAGCTCCATTCGAAGCGACGTGGCCAAAAGTAGTCCAAGGGCTGACCTCCTGAAATTTCAGAATCAGTTTTCTTGCTGAATCAAAAGAATTATTCTTCTCTGCAACTGAATTTAGGGTTTTCAAGCATCTGACTCCAGACTCTGTAGCCTTACAAAACAAAGCTTGCAAAAAATAAGAAGCTATTTTCTGATCGGAATCGCCATAGGGAGAAGCAAGTTCGTTCAACATCCATAAAAGATGATGGATTTTGGAAGAATCTTTCTCTGAAATTGCTTTAGCACACTCTACAAGAAGCCTCGGGGCCCATTTACCTGATGGATCAGACGGTAGCTCTCCGTTTGAATGATCAGATGAGTGGCTGGTTGTGGTTGATGCGTGGCTGAAATTGTTTGTACTTTGCATGATCAGAGCTTCTTGATCATTGATTTTCTGGCTACTGGATGAGAAGAAACTGTCTGAACCAGTTTCTTGATATTGACGAGGACGAAGAAGAAGAAGATCTTTTGGAGTGAAGAGAGTTATATCCATGAGTTCGTCAATGGAAGATGGCTGTTTTTTTGACTCTTTTAATGTCACCTTTCTCTTCCCTACTATTATTTCATTTGTACAAAGTACAAACTTTAGAGCAAATAATATTATTTTATTTAAATATTCATAATTTATCCTGTTATTTAAAATTATGTAAATTAGCAATAATGTTTGTAAAAAGGTAACCCGCGACAAGATAAGTGCATAAATTAGAGTTTAAAGCTTAATAGTGCTAACTTTTTGTTAATTTATATAATTTTAAATAACACGACAAAATGTCACTGACAATAAAAAAAAGCCACTCATCTAAAATTTAAGCTTAAATCTTAATGTTGCTGAGTTGATTATTTTGTTTCTTCAAATTTATAGAACATTTTGGAAGGCTTTTTTTTTTTTTGGTGTTATAATTGAGGGATGTCGTCATCAAGATTGTAATATTTATTAGTCTCAATCAAGAGTCATTTTTTTAAAAAAATAAACAAATAATTAACTTAAATTAATTATAAATTAGGTGGTGGGGCCATGCTTACGTGTTCTTTTTTTTTTTTAATATAAACAATGCAAGTCAAATCCGCACATAGAAATAATCAAAAGATTTGTTCAATTAATAGTCACTTTGGAATTAATATAACATAGAAAGTTGAGACTACGTTCTCAAAACCAAATTTAATAACTTCAAGTGACATCAATCCCTATCGTCGTGACCTTTTTTTTTAGTAAAATATATTTATATTATTTGTAAAAAAATAAAACATAAAAACAATTATAACAAGTCGAGACATAAGTTTCAAAATAACAATTAGAAAATAACTTCAAACATGTTGAATTTTATTATTATTTTTTTAACAAACTGCCATTTGATATGGGGTAGCATTCATGAAAAATGTCACGTAACATGTTGAGTTATTATATTATTTAAAGTTAATAAGTAGATTATGTGCTTAGTACTTTCTAATTAATTAAATATTTGATTGAGGAAGCATAAAACTCCAACACAAATGCGAAAGAGATCAAACAAAAAGCCATAAAATAAGCAATAGAAGATTCATGGCAAAATTAACATAGAAAAAAAAATTAGACAAAAGTTTTATTTCAAGTGAGAATAAGACAAATATTATCAAGGAAGTAAAATAAATAAATAAATTATGGAATCTTACCAAACATATATTTTCTTCTGGTAAATCCGAACAAAAGGGCAATCGTAATCATCCTCTTCCTATATTTATATCCATGGTCCGGCCTCAACCAAGTTTGGTCAACCCAAAACCGGCTTTTTTTTGTAAAGAAAAAAACCATAAATAGTATAATACTACACTCTGATGATGTCGCTTGTAGGCTTATAGTTAGAAAAGAACTTTATCTATTTGTTAATTGTTGTATTATTAATCATTAATAGCAAGAAGAAGATAATCAACCTGACAAAAGCATACGTCTTTTGTTGTTTTATTTTTTTGGGAGTCAATTCAATAGCACATTTGGTATTAAATTAAGACCACGACCATCATAGAGCATTTGTTTATGACACTGACACATTGTCTCAATTAATAAAATATGTCGATTAAATCACGAGACTCATTTGTTGTGTTCTATTGATCGCTTGAAGAGTTTAAAATGTCATTCTATCGTCACAATCAAACGCCGACTCAAGAACATTGATCTATGTATTGGTATACAAAAGAAAATAACGGAAGCAACAGTATTCACATATGATCGTGAAACCGGTACGTGATTGCTTCAATCCCGGAATCATAAATACACAGTGATCTACTATGCTACAAATCTGGGTAATTTTAATTATGAAAAAATTAGTTTAATAAGAAAAAAAGAAGAGAGAAATTAGAAGGTATTTACAAGTTGGTCGTTCCTGTATAATAAACAGGGAAGACGACAAACATGCAAGTTAAAACAATCATTGAACAAAAACCTTGTTTGCGTAAGCAATAGCTTCTTATTTCGAATTGTTTAATCGTCAAAAGTAGCTTCCAATAATTTTGCAGTCGGATTTTCTGATTTCAGAATAAAAAAATTGGTGGGTTGATGCCGACAACCTATTTAATAAATTCATAACAAAAATAATAATATAATAAAAAAGAAAAAGAAAAAGAAAAAGAAAAAGAGGATATTGTAATCTTACCCATGAACTGCTTGCTTTACCCCTCCTTCAAAAACAGGCTTATCCTAAAAGCCTCATTCTGCAGTTGAAAGCAAGATTTAGATACGGGTCAAAAAGAAAAGTTTGCAGCCTTAAATATTGAATACCAAAAATAAAATAATAATTGCTTCTTTTTGTAGGAGAAACTAGTAAAGAGCCACATGACATGTCCCAAAGAAAAAGTTGATAAGAACTCACATTATGTTGCTGATGGAATATGCAAGATGGTACTGGATCATTTCTTTAAAGACTACACTTCAAAAAGTTCAAACTTAGGCATTGATCTTAATAATTTAATCATAATCATATCCTAAATGTTCTTTTAGTTGTAATGCACAGTACCTCCTAAAGGGGAAAACATTATATATTACTCTTAAATATGCCACGCTATGATAACAAGCATGAGTAGAGAAATTGTTTGATTTCATTGTAACTCGAATTCTATTTGGGTTAGACCAGTTATGTCCGCGTTGAAAATCTCGTTAGGGTTTTTTTTTTTCTCTTTATAAAGTCATGTAAGCTAAAGTCACGAAATTTGCGATTGTATTTCGATATTCATAGTAATATTATCATCTGCCCATGATTTTTTCACTGAAAGAATTTTTCACGTAAATTTGATATCTCACATCATATTTTCTTTTTCTAGTTATAGTTTAATTTCTAGTAGATTCCACTTTTTAAATACTTCATCATTCCTGAGAAGTTCTTTATTAAAGTAACTCGAGAAAAATCATCACATAATTATGTTAGGAGTAAGAAAGGACATACTATTTTTAATCAAAGGAGATGAATGTTATTAACGTCGTCATCAGTGTAAATTAATAGAAGTGAGAGAAGAAAAGAGTTGTCTTGTGCTGTCTATGAGCAATATGAGTTAAAGAATCTTGAAAACAGGAAAAAAACAAAAGGAAAGAGGCCAGAAATAAAATCCAACATGGACAAGATGTTTGTTATAGGAGATTGATTCTAATGTCTTACTCAAACGTTGTCTGCCAAATAGTTGGACGTAGGGCTAAGCTGATATGCCCAACAAAAACACATGTTTTTAGGATATGTTAATAATAATTGATGCTGAAAAAAGATGGTTCATTTTGGAGTTGGAACTTGGAAAATGACTAATTGAACAACTTGTTTTATTAGTTTCTGTTAATGTAAATATATTTTGGCATAGATTTTTTGGCAAATTAATTAAAGTGTTGACTTTGTTTATCTTAGAAATTAAATAAGGATTGCAATAATCTTCTTATACAAGGAAGACGAATTTTGTAGAGATTATGCTATCAAATATAAACAGAATATTCTCTTTTGGTAAGCTTGAAAAACAAGAAAAGTTATTGCTTGGAAATCAAGTTACTTTATGAAATTATCTAGGGAAGGCCGATTTGAAGATTATGGTTTCTGCGTAGCAAAACATATTACAAGATTCGTGATCACAATTATTCTGGGATCCGAATCAGTTTTATTCTGATACTTTCCATCACAACTCTGGATTATGTGGTTTCGGTTTCCTTATACTGTGCATTCTGTTTTGGATAAAATATTTGAACAAAAATCTGTTGCAGACGATACTTAAGCATCTTCCTTTCACAGAATAGGGTGGCGCGGATTATTGATTATTTCCACATATTACTTGTGCCGCAAGCCGCCGTTCTTTCCTCCCTCACGCTTCTGTGAGTGGGTGCGTTGTTGTTTGTTTCCGTCTTTGGGTGACTGTTTTCACACTCTACCTTTGTTGGATTTCATTGTTCTACGAGTGTGGTAGTTGATTGCATCCTAAGACAACAGTTGGTGTTACAAGCGGTGTCATAAGTGCATTCTTCTTTATTCTTCATTGAATCTCAGTCTCGGGAGAAGGCTGCATTGGAACTCGGAAGGAGTTCTGTTTATTGACAAGGGGAGCTTGTCATTCTGATCGTGGGCAAGGAGATCTTGTCATACACGGATTCGAGAGGATTCATCAACAACAAGAGGATCTTGTTGCATTTAGATCTCGGGAGAGATCGATCTCAAGTCGAGGGGAGCTCACAAAAATAGTTTCATTTAGGAAGTTAGGAAGTGACGGCGACAAAGATAAGAGGTAGTTTTTATTTGTATAAGTCTGATTGTCTTGTAACTTTGCGAACCTTGTGAAGTGTTTTTAAATCTATGCATGACCCCACAAACGTAGGCAATCGCCGAACTGCATTACAAACCTCCTATCTCTTACTTTACGCATGTTATAATTATCCTTTATTGCATTCCATTATCGGTGTCACAACTAGTGTTATGACACCGCATAACTAATTACGATCTTTCAGTTTCCAATCACTACATTAACAATTAAAGTATTCATGCGCTAAAACTACTAAAAATAAGAAAATACACGAAAACAAATGCTAAAAATAATTAAAATTATTGAATTTACTTTAACCCTATTAGATTACGGCGTGATCCAAATTCTATATAGTTATCTCATCATGGTATTGTTTTCTCTATAAATTCATGTAAGTTAGAGTCGCAAAACTCGCAGTTGTATTCGATTTTCATAATAGATTTGTTTTTCTACTTGTTTTTTTTTCGAAAGAGTTTTTTCACGTAAATTTAGTGTCCCACATCGTATTTTCTTTTTCGGATATCGTTTGATTTCTAACAAACCCAATCACTTTAAATAATAGAACTAGGGATTGGGCAGAACCGGCCCGTGGACCGAGAATCGGACCGGATCACCGATTTTGATTCGCTTACGATCCAAATTCTCTATACCACGGTCCGGTCCTCGATCCAAACTTTTGAATCCCACCGATTCTCGGTCCAGTCCTCGATCTATAGCCAAAATTCTCTAAAAACTGGACCAGACCGAGAGTTAAAAAAAACAATTGAAGTTAGGGTTTCAGCATTTCAGCAAGTCGCATTTCGCAAAGACGCAAACCTACTGCTCCAGTGCTCTGTGCTCCCGAATCGTGCTCCACTGCTCCGGTGCTCCCAAACGGCCAGACCCCAGTCCCTCCTCACCGAGTCGAAGCTCTGCTCGCCCTCAGACTCTCAAGTGTATGGTTTGAGAACTCAGGGAAACTATAACCTTCCAAAGCCCTACGATAATAACGAGGTTTTGAAAGCTCTCTCCGCTGAAGCTGATTGGGGTGTCGAAGAAGATGGAACTACCTACAGAAAGGTTCGATATTTTCTCATTCTCTCTTTCTTTAGTTGATTTCATTTTTGGATCATGAAGAATGAGACTCCAGCTTCTAATTAGCGAAGAACAGGACAATGAAATAAATGTGATCGTCTTTCTTCATTTATGGTTGTAGTTGAATGTTTTGTGATTATCTTTCTTCATTTATGTTTGTAGTTGAAGATTTTTATTTGGATGAGGACTCTGCTCGAACACGTTTATCAGATTTAGAATAATCTGATTTTTTTTTTCGTGACAAATAGATTGGGAGAAATTAAGACTAGACTGAAATTTTCGTTCTAGTCCCGGTTCGGTGCCGGTCACTCCCAGGACCGGTTCTGGGATTCGGGAAAAAATTTCCGAATCTTCGGTCCGGTTTCGGTCCAGGCTCGGGATTGGATCGAATCGGACCGTGCCTACTGTTGACTTATAGTGTGTTTAAGTCATAATTTGTTTTTGATTATGAATTTGAATATTAAGTATACAATTTGATTATGTGTATTTAACGAGAATTATGAATAAGAAATTATTTGGCAATACCCTTAAAAAGGGTATTTTAGTTGTCTAATGAATCGTGTTAAGTGTTCAGGGCTGAGCTGTAAAAACTGTGGTTCTAAATCTTGCAACTGCCGATGACACTTGGAATTTCACATGCCGATCACTAAACGACAAAGAAGTGAAGGCTTCTACTGATGGCACGTGAAGCTGTTTCTACCGATCAGTCTTCTGCCGGTTGCTAAGCGACAGAAGAAGAAGCTGTTTAGTGGAGTGTCAAGTTTACATCTGCCGATGAAGTTCACAGAGTGCATCTGCCGGTGGTGCTCTAAGCGTGCCTCTGCCGATGACGTGTACAAGCTACATCTGCCGATAGCTTATCATGTAGCATCTGCCGATGGAATTCAACGCTTATACCTGCCGATAGTTTTTGAGTCTCCAAGTTGCATATGCCGATGACGTGTACAACCTACACCTGCCGATAGCTCTTGAGGAAGCATATGCCGATGAAGTTTGTAGACACATCTGCCGATGATGTTTTAAGCAGCTCCTGCCGATTGACTAAATGATGTACCTGCCGATGGAATTTAAGGATACATCTGCCGATAGCATTTCAAGCTGCATCCACCGATGACGTGTCTCTGCTCATAAGCTTCATCTGCCGGTGAACTTCCGCCAGAATTCAAAGTTAGCCGCGAAGCTACAGTGACGTCGTTTTCAGCATTAACTCCAGACCTTTAATGGCGACGACGAACAACATTATCAGAAGCAACGGATATCTGCTTCAGTACGGATGCTTCCCAACGGTAACATTTTTCTATTTGGAGTAAGAAGCATTCAATTCTATGAAGCAAGGATATACAGAGTACTTAAGCAGAACTCAGAGCACGAAGGACTAACTTTTGCCAATTTGAATTCTGAGCCCTAGCTGCGAAAGTTTGAACTCTCTGTATTTCTCTCTACATCTCTCAATCCTAACTTGAGATTCATCTTGTGAGATTGTAGTGTGAGCTTAATATTTTACAAACTCAAATCTGTTTAAGGCAGTGGATTGACGCCCGTAAAGTTCAATCCAGGATTGTGTAAGGTTGTGGATCGACACCCGAAAGCTCGATCAAGTTTTCTTGTTGAGGAGAAGTAAGGAATCTTCAAGGGGGTGCCTTGGAGCGTGGACGTAGGCAATTTGGCCGAACCACGTAAAAATACTGGTGTCAAATTTCTCTCTCTCTCTCTTTACATTATATTGATTACTTGTGTTAAATCTAAGTTTAATCAAGAGAGAAATTGGTTAGATCAGAAATTAAAATTAAAAAGAGTCTAATTCACCCCCCTCTTAGACAATACCGATCCTACACCTACCCCTAAATGGAACTTGTTAATTCTGAATTTAGACCAATGGTAGAAAACAGCTTCCTTAGAATGCAGTCAATTCGATAAAGAAACAAGTATCTTCTATCACTCTCACATAGCTATTTTCTAGTTATAACAACAGAATTGCAGTAATGCAATAAATTCATTACCCTTGTGCGAATGAAGATGACGATGTTGTGGGAAGCCTCTTGTCCTTAATGGAATATGGACATCAAGAAAGGTACAACTATGATTGTATGATAAAATATTGGGTAATTATCAATTTGAACTCTGTACTATACACTGTTTTTCACTTCGCCCCCTATACTAAAAAAACCGGCAAACTGAACCTTATACTTTGATTATGTTATCAGTTTTGACCTTCTATCAACAATTTCATTAAACCCTTATTTAAAAAATTACCAAACAATCTTGGATTTAGTTGAAATTTTTACCACATGTTCACTACTTAATAAGAAGATAATCTAAAAAGTTTTGTTATTTTTTGACACATGTACGATTTATTGTAATTTTATTTTAGTATTGAAAGATTACGATTAGTTATGCGGTGTCACACATGGTGTTACGTGTGACACCGATAATAAATACAATGATGAACAATATAAATATGCAGAAATAAATGAGACAAAAGGTTGTTAACGCAGTTCGGCAACCAGCCTACATCTGCGGGGCCATGTCCAGATATAAAAACATTTCTTTGAGTTCACAAAGTTACAAGACAATCAGACTTATACAAATAAAGACTCCCTCTTATCTTTGTCGCCCCCTCTAGCTAACTTCCCCAAGGAAACTGTTTTTGCGAGATCCCCTCGACTTTAGATCGACCTCTCTCGAGATCTAGAAAACAACAAGATCCCATTGTTGTTGATTCCTCTTGGAATCCGTGTTATGGCAAGATCCCCTCTCCCACGATCAAAGTGACAAGCTCTCCTTGTCTAAAAACAGAACTCCTCATGAGTTCGGATGCAGCCTCTGTTAGCTTAAATGCGTTTAAGTAAGTATATTTTTGATGATTATGTTTTAATCTGGATGATTATGATTGGTGAACTGTTTATTAATTTGAACTACATGAACTGAATAATTGGATTATCGTGTAAATTACATTTTGTACTGGAAATGCCCTTTGAAAAGGGTATTAAGTTTTTCTGACGAATTTTGGTTAAGTGTTTTAAGTCCACAGTCAATGGTCCACGTGAAAGAAAATAGATATAATCGAAGTAGTCTGTGGAAAACAATCGTCTAAAGTATCACGTGAAAGTCGGGTGGTCTCAGTCAGAATCACTCGTCCAAAGTTGCCTGCCAATATCAATTGTCCACTATCAAGACAGAATAGTTAAGATCATATCACTCGTCCACGGTCAAAGTTAAAGACACAGTCGTCCACGGTTAAAAAGGAAGACGCTGTCGTCCATGACAATTAAAGACGTAGTCGTCCACGCTCAAAAGACAAACGCAGTCGTCCACGACAATTAAAGACGTTGTCGTCCACACTCAAAAGACAAACGCAGTCGTCCATGACAATGAGAGAAGCACTCGTCCAATGTCATAGCGCCAGAAATTTAAAAGATCACAAAGCAACAGTGATACTCATCCAGTGCCTTAACTCCAGTTCATTAATGGCGAAGAGCGATAACGACTTCAGAATGCAACAGATAGCTGTCTATGTACGGATGTTTCTCCAACGGTCATAAAATTTCCATATTCAGATGAGAAGCCTTCCAGATCTGAAGCGGATAATAGACAGAGTATAAAGGGGAGAAAGAAGCTCGGGAGAACAACTTTGCTGAAATTATCTTTGAATCCTCACGAGCAAATATTTTGCAATACTCTGTATTTTCTACTACATCTCTTTACTCTGTTACTTGAGATTCAATTTTTTGAGAGAGTGTAGCGTGTGCTAAAAATCATATCCTTACTGTGAAAAGTGTAAAGGCAGTGGATTGTCGCCCGTGAAAAACAATCTAGATTTGTAAAAGGCAGAAGATCGTTGCCCGTGAAGTGCGATCTAGTTTCTCTCTGAAGAGAAAGAAATAATCTTCAAGGGGGAGCCTTGGAGCAGTGGACGTAGGCAAGTTAGGCCGAACCACGTTAAAAACTACGGTGTCAATTTTCTCTCTATCTCTTACTTTGTTTTTTGCCTGTATGTTTGTTGTAAGCTTAGTAATTGCATACAAGAGAGAAAACGATTAGATTAAGTTAATAAAAATTAAAAAGTCTAATTCACCCTCTCTCTTAGACAATAACGATCCTACAATTGGTATCAGAGCGAGGTTGATATTGTCTGTATTGTGATAAAATTTGAAATGGACATTCAACACCAACACTACACACGTAGAGGGTCAATATATTACTAGACCTCAATTCTTTGATGGGAATGATTATGTTTATTGGAAGTCTAGGATGAGAATTTTTGTTAAGACTATGGACTATGATATAGGAAATATTATAGAATATGGACCATTTAGAGCCATGAAAACTGAAAACGAGATTAGCTGTTCCTAAGGACCCCTCATGAATTGATAGAATCCGATAAGAGAAATTTGAGTCTAAATGCTAAAGCAATAAATACACTATATTGTGCACTGAATAGAGGAGTCCAATGAGTTCAGGGGTGTGACAGTGCACAGGAGATATGACATTTGTTAGAAGTCACACATGAGGGAACCAACCAGGTTAAAGAGAATAAACTGAGTATGCATTGTACACGAGTATGAACTATTTTCAATGAAAAAGGATGAGACTATCTCCTCTATGTTTACTCGTTTTACTAATATAACTAATGGCTTAAAAGGTCTTGGTAAGACATATTCAGGTGAAGAAATTGTGAGAAAGATTCTTCGGTGCTTACCCAGAGCCTGGCAACCCAAGGTGACAGCCATCCAGGAGGCAAAAGATCTCAAAGTAATGAAGCTCAAAGAGATCATTGGTTCACTCATGACACATGAGATAACCTATGAGAGCAAATGAAAAGGAAGATCTCAAGGAAAAGGAGATCTCCAAGAGAAAAGACATTGCTCTTAAAGCTTCCTCAAGCAAACAAGATGACTCTGAGGAAGAAGATGATGATGGAGACATAGCCCTCATTACCAGAAGGTTTGGCAAATTCCTTCAGAGAAAGAAGATACAAAGAAAAACATTCTCAAAGAGAGACAAGTTGCAAAAAGAAAAGGAGATCACTTGTTTTGAACGCGGGAAGCCAGGACATATCAAGGCTGAATGTCCTCATACAAAGAAAGACTTCAAGAAATTCAAGAAAAGGGCGATGAAGGCCACATGGGATGACAGTGAAAGCGACTCTTCTTCAGAAGATGAGGAAGTCGCCAACCTGTGCTTCATGGCCAAGGAGGATGAGGTTAGTCATTCTTCTAGCGATAGTGATGATGATGAAGGTAATTTAATTGATACCTTCAATGATTTAGTTAAACAATACAACATACTTAAGTCTAAATACAACCTGTTGAAAAAGGAAAATGTGAGTTTAGTTGAAAAGCATGCTAAAGAAGTTGACTCGCATGAAAAGGAAATTAGTGATCTGAAGAGTAAAAATGAAAATTTAAATAATATTGTTCTGAAATTTACTAACGGTAGTAAGAACTTAAATATGCTATTAGGTAGTCAAAGAGTAACTTTTGACAAAGCAGGATTGGGTTATGAAAGAGTCAATAAAAAAAAAGTTTATAAAAACTTCTTTGTTAAGTCGCCCACCTGCCATGCATGTAATGAGATAGGACTATAAATCATATGAATGTCCTTTGAAATTTAGCAGGAAATCAAGTAGTAAACTTCAATGGGTTCTTAAGGGAACCAGATCTAACTCTAGGACCCAAAAGGTTTGGGTACCAAAGAAGACAACTTGATCTTCTGTTTTGCAGGTTGACTGTTCTCCTAAAAAAAATCAGTGGTACCTCGACAGTGGATGCTCGAGGCACATGACAGGAGACTCAACCAAATTTGCTGTTGTCAACAAGAAGAAATGAAATGTCACTTTTGGTGAAAATTAGAAAGAAAAAATTATTGGCATCGGCGATATAGGTAATCCTGCTAATCCCACCATTGAAAATGTTTTGCTAGTAGAGGGTTTGAAACATAATTTACTCAGTATAAGTCAATTATGCGATAAAGGTTATAAAGTATCATTTAAAACTGATGCTTGCGTTATTAAAGATAGTCTGAATACTAAAGTTCTGTTCAAAAGGTATATAAAAGAAAATGTTTATATTATTGATTTAGATAACTTTGAACAATTTGATGAAAAATGCCTTGCTGTGAATCTATTGGTTGATAGTTAGACTTGGCATAGGAGACTAGGACACGTAGGGATGGATACCTTAGCTACGATTACTAAGAATAATTTAGGTAGAGGGATTCTCAAGATATCTTTTGAGAAGGATAAGATCTGTGACGCTTGTCAAATGGGCAAACAGATTAAAAGTTTCCTTTGCATCAAATAATGCAATTTCTACCTCCAAGCCCCTACAACTTCTTCACATGGATCTCTTCGGTCCTTCTAATGTAGCCAGTCTAGGTGAAAAATTCTATGCCTATGTCATTGTAGATGACTTCTCTAGGTTCTCATGGGTATTCTTCCTCAAGTCAAAAGATGAAACTTTCGATACCTTCTCTAGCTTTAGGAAAAGAGTTCAAAATGAAAAAGGAGCTCACCATAGTTGCTATTCGTAGTGATCATGGTGGAGAATTTGAAAATAAAAAATTTGAACTTTTGTGTCTCAAGTATGGAATTGAACATAACTTCTCCTCCCTAGAATCCCTCAGCAAAATGGTGTTGTTGAGAGGAAAAATAGGTCTCTTTAAGAGCTGGCTCGGACCATGCTCAATGAAAATTTCCTTCCTATGTATTTCTGGGTAGAAGCTGTTTCCACAGCCTGCTATGTACTCTACAGGGTCTCCATAAGACCTATTCTAGAGAAAACTCCTTATGAATTATGGAATGAAAAAACTCCCACTGTCAAATACTTTAGAGCTTTTGGATGTAAATGCTTTATTCTAAACATCAAGGATAATTTGAAAAAATTCGATTCAAAATCTGATCTTGAAATTTTCCTTGGTTATTCTCTTTCTAATAAAGCATACAGGGTGTTCAACAAAAGAACACTAGTTGTAGAAGAATCTGTGCATGTCAATTTTGATGAATCTCCTCAACTCACAATCAATGTGGATGATGATGATATCTTAGAAAAGCATTTGGATTCTCTCTCCTTAGACAAACCTGCTGAAACCATTCAAGGAGAAAATTCATTAGATCCTTCCTCAAATTCTCTAGAAATTCTTCCTGTCAAGGATGAAATTTTTGCTCTGCCTCGAGACTAGAAATATGTGAGAAATCATCCTTTAGATGAAGTTTTAGGTGATTCTTCCTTAGGAGTGAAGACTAGATCCTCTCTTAGAAATCTATGTGCCAATGTGGCATTTATTTCATAAGTTGAACCTAAGAAATTTGAGGAAGCAGAGCAGGATGAAAACTGGATTGTGGTTATGCAGGAATAGATAAACCAATTTGAAAGGAACAATGTTTGAGAACTTGTTGCCAACACAAGTTGATCATCCAATTATAGGAACAAAATGAGTGTTTAAAAATAAGATGGATGAAAATGGCATAGTTGTTAGAAACAAAGCTAGGTTAGTTGCTAAAGGTTACAATCAAGAAGAAGGAATAGATTTTGAGGAAACCTTTGCACCCGTAGCTAGACTGGAATCTATTAGGATGCTCTTAGCATATGCTTGCTACAAAAACTTCACACTCTTTCAAATGGATGTAAAGAGTGCATTTTTAAATGGTTATATTATGGAAGAAGTTTATGTAGAGCAGCCCTTAGGATTTGAAGACTTTGAAAAGCCTGACCATGTATACAAACTTAGGAAAGCTCTATATGGACGTAAGCAGGCTTCTAGAGCTTGGTATGATAGGTTGAAGAATTTCCTTGAGGAAAGGAAGTTCAAAAAAGGTAATACCGATTCAACCCTGTTTACCATGCAAAAGGACAAAGATATTCTCATAGTTCAAATCTATGTAGATGACATCATATTCAAATCTACAAATGTTTCACTTTGCAATGAGTTTGCCACTGTTATGCAAAGTGAGTTTGAAATGAGTATGATGGGGGAGTTAAAATTCTTTTTAGGATTCCAAATTAGCTAAAAATTCGATGGTATTTACTTCTGTCAAGAAAAATACATCAAAGACCTCTTAAAAAGATTTGGATTAGAATCTTCTAAGTCGTCCAGAACTCCCATGAGCACCACTACCAAATTGGACAAAGATGAAAATAGAATAAGTGTTGATATTAAAAAATATCATGGTATGATTGGATCTCTGTTATATCTGACAGCTAGTAGGCCAGATATTCTCTTTAGTGTCTGTCTCTGTGCTAGATTTCAAGCTGCCCCTAAAGAATCTCACTTAACTGCTATCAAAAGAATTTTTAAATATTTAAGTGAGACATATGACTTAGATTTATGGTACCTAAAGGGTACTTCTTTTGATCTGATAGGATATTCAGATTCTGATTATGCTGGGAGTCTGGTAGATAAGAAAAGCACAAGTGAAACATGTCAATTCTTAGGAGAATCTCTAGTGTCCTAGTATTCTAAGAAACAAAATTTTGTAGCACTTTCAACTGCAGAGAGTGAATATATTGCTGCTGGTAGTTACTGTGCTCAAATGCTTTGGATGAAGCAAACTCTAGAAGATTATAATCTTTTCTATGATAGGATTCTCATTTGGTGTGATAATACCAGTGCCATCAATATTTCTAAGAATCCCATTCAGCATTCCAGAACAAAGCACATCGAGGTTAGGGATCACTTCATCAGAGATCATGTTCAAAGAGGTGATATTACATTAGAATTTGTCAATTATGTAGATCAATTGGCAGATATATTTACCAAACCTTTGGATGAGAAAACCTTTAATAACATTAGAATAAGACTAGGTCTCATTAAGTTTGAGAAAAATGAAGGTCCTTCTCTTTTAGAGATTTTGATCAACTTGTTTTACTGTCAATGGACGTTGACAAAGGCTAATAAGAATGGACGTTTATCGTGGACGATAAAAATGAACATTGGCTATGGACGTTGTCTGTGGACATTGACAATGGACGTTCACAATAAGCTCTATAAAAGTCTTCGCCTTGTTTCAGAAGCCCTAACTCTTGAATTCACTTCAAATTCTTCCTGCTTTCTGTCGATCATCTAGCGACTCACTTTTCTCTCTGTTTCTTGTCGCCTTTCACAAACTATTCCACTCTTCAATCAAAAACCTATATTCTTATCTATGGCCTCTTCCTCTAGCGCTCCTCAAGTCTTCTCGAGGAAGAAACTGAAGATGTCCCATCAGACAACTGAAGATGTCGTCGCACCTCCTCCTCTTCAATGACCGAATCATGAGTTCATCAATCAGGCTGCATTCAATAGGTATTATGAAGATTTCAAATTCAAACCGATTATTAGATCTAGAGGTGTAATTTTTCGTGATTTATCTAGACTGGATTTGGAAGAACCCTTAGTAAGATTGGGTTTATTAGGGCTGTTTAATTCTGAAGCCCCTTACTATGAAATTGCAATTAGGATGTTTTATGCTAACCTAGAACATTCTGCTCGACCCCTAATCATCAGGAGCTATGTCTATGGAAGACACATTGAACTTACTCAAGAAAAAGTTCATGAAATTCTCTGCTGTGAGTATTTAAATGGATCTCGCCAATTTTTTGAGGCAACAACGAATCCGACATTTCTTGCTAAACCTGCGGGCAAGGAATTACTTAGACTGATTGCCAAGGAATCCAAATTGCTCTCCCCTAAAGCTGAAAAGTAAGGACTTAAACCTTAGGGCCAGAGTACTTCACCAAATGATCCATTATAATATTCTGCCTCTAAAGGGTCACAGAGATCATGTCAGTGGCATGGATCTCTTCTTGCTTGGACATTTTTTTAGAGGAGAACCCTTTCATGTTGGATTCATTGTGCTTAACAGAATGCTTTAAGTAGTCTGTAATGCATCCAAGTCTCTGCCCTACAATCTTCTCATTATGAAGATTTTACATCGATTTGGAGTTTGATTTCCTGAGCCTGAAAAGCTTTTATCCTTGAAGAAAACCGATTTTTTCTCATCCTCCACCTTGTCCAGAATAGGCATCACAAGAGATGATCATAGAGTGTTGGTTGAGAAAGCAGGTCGTGGTGTTGTGTCTAGG
Source organism: Begonia masoniana (assembly GCA_022432975.1). Taxonomy (NCBI): domain Eukaryota; kingdom Viridiplantae; phylum Streptophyta; class Magnoliopsida; order Cucurbitales; family Begoniaceae; genus Begonia; species Begonia masoniana. Next base: position 11,298,446 of record CM039505.1, on the reverse strand, counting down.
GTGGACATAGCTCACAATGCTCAAAGTGAGCTGGTTGTCAATGTTGGCAGACGACGTATTCCAAGGTGTTTAATCATTGCCAATGAAGAAGAAGAAGAGGAAGAGAGTGCTCAGGAGGACTCTCGCATTCCTGTTCTTGATCCTTTGCCCCCTCCAGTACTTCTTCTTCCAGCTCCAGAGGAGGACACTCTTGAGCCAACTCCCCTTCCAGAACCTGAATGTGATCTCGTTCCTCCTACAGTCCAAGTTACTGCACCCTGCCAACCTCTCCCACATCAAATCAGTCCAATCCGTGCACCCTCTCCAACTCCAGTGCCTCATGCGCCCCTTCATGCTCCTCGTAGGACTACAAGTCGCCTCACTCCTCCGGTGAGGCCTTCTATCTCTGAGGACTTTCAGGATGAGATAAGGGCAAGTATTGCAAGCCTAGGGCCAGGTCTTGAATCTTTCCAATCCGTATATCTCTCCCACCGTGCTCAATTTGAGGCACTTGTCCTATCACAACTTGAACATCTTGCAGCTGCCAATCAAAGTATACTCTCATGCCTTGATCAAATGGAATCCAATCACAGTTCAGCTATTGGTTTTGTTAACAATGGAATTGCACAAGCTGAACTCGAGAATAGTAAAGTTATTGATGATGTGCTCTCTTCGATTCGATTCCATTTTAGTCTCGTCACAACACAAATGCAGAGAGAATCTGCTAGGGTCCTCACTCATTTCAGTGAACTACATGATCTTCTGTTTTGGAGTGCTCCTATACCCCTTCATAGGGATGCGGCTGTGGAAGGTGATGACGAGTCACCTGACCTCGCTCATCTAGTTACTTCAGCTGTTGAGCCATTGGAAGCCGCTTAAGCTGTTGGGACTGGGGTTACTACAGGGGTAGCTCTGTGTGAGGATGAGCCTATGCTTGCACCGTTCGTTGTCCAGCTAACAGTTCTGCAGATACTGCAGTTGCTGTTCCAGCTGCAGTAGATGCACTTCTTGTTGTTCCTGACCCATCTCCACTAGTGTCAGATCCCCCTCCCGTCGTTGCTCCTTCTGTTGAGGTTGTTGTTCCTCCAGTTGAGGCAATTAATCCTCCAGCGGAATCCCCTTCATCTTCTGCTGCTGTCTCTGATGCTTGTGAGACAGAGACCCTTATTGTCTCCTATGCTTATTCTGTCTCTGCTGATGTTCAAATGGAAGATGCCGAGGTTGCAGTGATTGCAGGGAATGCAAGAGATACATTTGCTGGAGATACCGTTCCTCCTGTTTCCCCTGTTACTACTGCTCCAGCTAAGGCTATGGCAGATGAGGATGAAGATGAGCATTTGTTTCGATATGCTAGGGACTTCTATTTTGGTCGTTTCTAGGATTTCCCCCTCTTCAACATATTCTTCTAGATCATTTTAGGGAACTCTTAGGATGGATAATTACTCTTCCCCTGCTAACTAACAGGATTCTTTTTTTGTTGTGAAATCGAATATTTTTCTCTGATTGATCTTTATTTTTATCCATATTGTGTAAAATGCCCTGCTGTCTTTATTTTCTGTTTATTTTATTTTTATAATGTCAAAGGGGAGAGAATCTGTGAATGATAAAGATAAAGTTTAGTTGGTTGAATGCATAGAGTATGAGGGAGTTAGAGAAGTTTATATCATTCTGAGATTATTATGGGAGAGAAATCCGTTAATCATAATATATATTTGTCATCATAAAAAAGGGAGAGATTGTTAGCTTAAATGCGTTTAAGTAAGTATATTTTTGATGATTATGTTTTAATCTGGATGATTATGATTGATGAACTGTTTATTAATTTGAACTACATGAACTGAATAATTGGATTATCGTGTAAATTGTATTTTTTCTGGAAATGCCCTTTGAAAAGGGTATTAAGTTTTTCTGACGAATTTTGGTTAAGTGTTTTAAATTCACAGTCAATCATCCACGTAAAAGAAAACAGATATAATTGAAGTAGTCTGTGGAAAACAATCGTCCAAAGTATCACGTGAAAGTCAGGTGGTATCAGTCAGAATCACTCGTCCAAAGTTGCCTGCCAATATCAATTGTCCACTATCAAGACAGAATAGTTAAGATCATATCACTCGTCCACGGTCAAAGTTAAAGACACAGTCGTCCACGGTTAAAAAGGAAGACGCTGTCGTCCACACTTAAAAGAAGACACAGTCGTCCATGACAATTAAAGACGTAGTTGTCCACGCTCAAAAGACAAACACAGTCGTCCACGACAATTAAAGACGCAGTCGTCCATGCTCAAAAGACAAACGCAGTCGTCCACGACAATGAGAGACGCACTCGTCCAATGTCATAGCACCATAAATTTAAAAGACCGCGAAGCAACAGTGATACTTATCCAGTGCCTTAACTCCAGTTCATTAATGGCGAAGAGCGATAACGACTTCAGAATGCAACGGATAGCTGTCTATGTACGGATGTTTCTCCAACGGTCATACAATTTCCATATTCAGATGAGAAGCCTTCCAGATCTGAAGCGGATAATAGACAAAGTATAAAGGGGAGAAAGAAGCTCGGGAGAACAACTTTGCTGAAATTATCTTTGAATCCTCACGAGCAAATATTTTGCAATACTCTGTATTTTCTACTACATCTCTCTACTCTGTTACTTGAGATTCAATTTTTTGAGAGAGTGTAACGTGTGCTGAAAATCATATCCTTACTGTGAAAAGTGTAAAGGCAGTGGATTGTCGCCCGTGAAGAACGATCCTACAACCTCCTCCCGAGACTGAGCTTCAATGAAGAACAAAGAAAGATTGCCTCCTGGGACACCGTTTGGAACACCAACACGTTGTTTTCGGACGCAATACACAACACACTCAATAAATCGATGCAATCCACAACATAAGAAGAGTATGCAAAACAATCATAGACCCAAACGCATAAACATTGGGAGTGAAAGAAAAGCGACGGCACAAAGAACGAAGAAACCTTCTCTCGCAAAAATCAAAACTCTGTCGTCAATCGCTTTCACAGAAACGAAAGCTTAAAATATCATTGGTAGCTTCCATATTTTCGATTCAGTCAGTTATCAAATTAGATATAATGTCGCAAGAATTAAGGAAAACAAATCTTAACAAATTCGGTTGAGTGACACACCGTGTGACACTTTAGGAAAGTATCGCTAACTTCCTTGATATGGCTCCGAAAATTTAGGCAAGTATCCCACGATTCATGTTATCTCGAAGCCTAACAGATTTCATAAAATCTCCATCAAATCGGCTTACTAAAATAAAGTTTTTCAAAAAACAAGTGCCTTTAGCTTTTTTAATAACTTTCCTATTATTCTTGTTTCCTTATTTTTCTTTTCCAGCCATCCAATAATCATAATGCAATATTTCTTGATTACCAAGAAATAAATTATCAATTTGGAAAAATATATTATCTCCATAAATATATATAAATATTGCCAAAAAATCAATGCCAACATATATACAATATCTTTGCATTTACAAGTATTTTATATAAATATTATAATAAATCATACAAATTTTATAAAATCACGACAATATTTCTATTATCTACCCATGATAGGTTGAACATGTGAAAAAATTTTCAGATAAATCAAATATCGTTTGGTATGTTTTAAATTAATCTCAGTTTTTTCTTTACTTTATAAATTAATATTTAAAAAACTACCAAAGGATATTTGATTTATTTGAAAACTTTTCCACATGTTCAATCTATCATTGGTAGATAACAGAAATTTTTTTGTGATTTTCTAAAATTTGTATGATTTATTATAATATTTTTATAAAATACTAAAATAAAATTATAATAAATCGTGCATGTGTTAAACAATCACGGAAATTATCAGATTATCTTTTCATTAAGTAGTGAACATGTGATAAAAATTTAAAGTGAATCCAAGATTATTTGATAATTTTTTAAATGAGGGTTTAATAAAATTGTTGATAGAATGTCAAAACTGATAACAGAATCAAAGTATAGGGTTCGGTTTGCTGGTTTTTTTAGTATAGGGGCGAATTGAAAAAAAAAGTATAGTACATGATTCAAATCGATAATTATCCTAAAATATTTTTAAAAGAAAATGTGGACATCAAGAAAAGAACAAGTGGCAGAATTCATCACCCTCGTTGGCTTGGGAATGGCATGTGGAGAATCAAAGTGGGTTGGGCTTAGTGAGCTGTGGGCGGCATTGCCTGGTACATGACCTTGTGGGCTTTGATGAATGAGATTGGCTGGGCTGGCAGTTGGTTGGTTTAGACAAGGGCTGGACTAGCGGAGTGGGTTGCATGGCTTCGTGGGCTCATGGACATGACTCCTTGTGATGGATTCGGGCTGGTAGGGTGGCTGATGGCATACTGCTTGGGTTGGTGACGGGCTAGCAATGAGCCTCTTGGGCTGGCCTGATCAGACTGGGCTGGGATGGAGGCCTTGGTACGGGAGAACTGGGCTGGATCAGAATGAGCTGAGTTAGTAGTAGACTGGGCTAGAGCACTGGGTAGGGGTTGTCTGGGCTGGCCTTTATTAGCTGGAATGGGAATGGGGTGGCGGGCTTACTATCTCGGCTGGCGGACTAGTTCTCTTATGATGGGTGGAAGAGTGGGCAAGGGAAGATACGGGCTAACTGACTGGGCTGGTTGACTCTGGACTTGTGTGTCTGGCCTCGTTGGGTACTACCGGCCTCTTGGGCTAGACTTAAACTGGGTTACTGATGGGCTAGACTGGGCTGGATACGGACGGACTGCACTGGCGAACTGGGATTCGGGGGGTCAGGAATGGTGGTCTCGTTCACAATTGACAACCAAAACGAGTCCATCTGGCCATTTTTATTGGATTTAATTGCGAGAGAAGACGATGCATTCAATAACATATTTATTATAAAAAAATTAATACCAAAAAATATCATTCAAGCATGAGTTGGTTAGTGGTAATTTCAGAAAAATGCATGGAATGAAGGCTTCTTTGGAGGTGGACGTGGAAGCATGGAGTCAAGTAGTTCTTCAGTTATCTCCACATTAATAGGCAGCGCCTCTTTAACTAATCTATCTTCCTCTGCCAAACTGCAGTAGCAAGAACACAGGTCAAGTTAATTATGACACTCAACCTGAAATTCATACTTGACAAACATGAAAACCACCATCTAATCTCCCCGACACTATCCACCCAAAACGATCAAAACCAACCATATCTAAAAGACCGACATACTTGTTCGTCATGTTGAGGATGTTGTCTCCGGCATTGGTAAACATCCGTAAATTTTCATCGATCTGAGCAAAAACAAAAACAGTGATAAAACAAACTGCAGAAATTTGGGCGTGTGAGTTAATCGAAATGATGATTAAATTCACCTGAGAACCTTCAAGGTTTTCTAAATTTGATGCAATGCAAGTGTTTTTCTTCGTAGAATCTCTGCTGCTTTATCGATTATGGCTGTCGCTAGTTGGCATAAACTTTAAACTCGTTAAGGCTAATAAACAATATGCATATTTATCAAGAACACAGTAGAAAGATTCAAAACAAAATGATCGATACCTAAGGGAAGGTCTTTAGGAAGTGGAAACGAAAGTACAGTGTTGACTTTTTCTTCATCGATATCCACTCCAAGCGGAGGAGCATCTTTCATTAATCCATCTTTCTCCCACGAACTGCACTTGCAAGAACACAAGTCAAGTTATCTACTCAACAGAATTGAAAACTAATCATATTTGAAGGACAACATACTTGTTCATTATTTTGAGAATGTTATCTCTGGCTTTGACAATTAGATCTAAATTTTCATGGATCTGAAAAAAAGACAGAGAATGGTTAAAACACGCAGCAAAAATCTGGGTAATGAATAAGCTGCAAAGTTGTACATGATGAATAAATTCGCACTTAACCTTAAATGATGCAAGATTTTCTGAAATTTGACGCAAAGCCAGTGAAGTACTCAGTAGAAGCTCCCCTTCTTCGCCGTCTATGGCTGCAACCAGTTAGCATAAATTTCCAACTCGATCATGCTAATAAACAATATGCATAATTATCAAGGCAGATGAGTTTATTTCTTGAAAAAGTTTCATGAGAAGAGTGCAGAAAGATTCAAAAGAAAACAAGCAAAAAGCTCAAGTCGACCTTCGTTAAAAATTCCAGCACAATCTTCCATGTCTGCAACATGCTTGAGTGGTGTAGAATCAGAAACTCTCTTCTGGGTAACAAATGAAGAATACCCATAAGAGAGAGAGAAAGAGAGACCCATAAAAAGCAAGAAAATAAATCAATATCAAACCTTTTTATCTTCTAATTTTTTCGTTAGACGGTCTTCTTCTTCCCTTCTTCTCTTGCCAGTTTTTTTTTGCTAGAAAAGTGATTGACAACATAATGAATATGTTTCTCGATATTTCCTTCTCATTATTTTTATTTTCCAATAAAAAATTTAAGAAAAAATAAACAAACAAAAAAGAACTTACAGCCATCCATCTGCAGCGAAAGGCTACATCATACATGGTCTTATTTGACAATTGTGAAGCTATTTTTGCATATTTAATCACAGATGGTAGTTAGACAAATCTGAGAGATGGTAAGAATTACACATTATATTTCTATTAAAGAGAAGAACCATAACCATTAAAGAATGGTCTTTAATGGAGAAACTTCACATTTTATTGGAGTAAATCATGTAAGAACACACTTTATGATCCCCTCTTCGACAATCCGCTGCTCCTCCGGCGTCCACACGAAGGCGTTATCCGAAGCTTGGTGGCCTCTCCTTAACTGCGCAAGTAAGTTCCTAGTTTTCTCCGTCGGCAACGGATTCCCGTCACGGGCACTCCCTCCGTCGGAATGACTCGAGACGTGATCTCTCTTATTGTTCTCCCATGGTTCAGCCATCCCCAGCGTTTCCACAAACTCCAAGTATGGTTTCAACGCGAAATTTGCCTGACGAAAGCCAACAATGAAAGATTTATAGAGAATTGAATAAAATTTTTGATCAGATTTTTTTTTTAATTTTTGAATTAGATAATTTAATTTTTGAATAATATTAATTATTATTTTTTTGAATGGTCAAAAATAGAGCGAATCCAAGATTTAAGTTAGAAAATCGGAGAAGAATAAGATTTTGACGTTCAAATTAGATATCAACTGAGTTCTAATAGCATATTTGTTATCACTTGAAATTTAAACGCAACAAAAAATCATCTCCATTTTTAATTTATTATTATTATTATTTATAATATAAATATGAATTTAATGGTTTTTTTTTTTTTAAAAGAGAGAATCCTTGTCCATGCAACAAACATGCTACGTGATCTTGATGTCACAATATAATATTACTCGTTATTATTCTTCTAGCAATGCTAATTACGTATTAGTTTTGGTCATTAATAATACGAATTTTGATGTATTGTTTATTCATTAATAAAATAATTATAGTAAATTATATAAAACTAATAATAATTTGCATGAATCCGCAGGCAAGAGCATAGTTATGATGAACATTGCGTTAAACTAAATTTAATTGAATAATTCTAACAACTAAAATTTACAATTAATAGATAAAAAAATTGGATAGAATTTACTATTAAGTTTAAGAAAATATGCAATAATATTACTACCATTTTTATAAAAACACATGCTATTATATCGTAATAACAAATCAAGTCACGCATAGAATGTCAAAATGATTTAGAAAAATAAATAAATAAAAAACCCATTTGACATTTAAAATAGTAATCTTGAATCCACCCAGCTGGCAAAGTTTTTAAATTCCTTACAGGCCTTAGTTCTATGTGCAAAGTCTAGAGAGCTTTAGGTAGTTTAATGGTAGTGGGTGGATGAGAAAATGCAAAGAGAAGGAATTGCTTTTCCCACTTTTGGATTTGGCCCTATGCTCTTGATGTAACAGGGACACAATTCAATTCTCCAACTTAGGTCTTAGCCACTAGAAATGCTTTGCACTTTGTAAACACCTATCATCCCACCTTCACATTTAAGTAACGCATGAAAATGTATATGATACGCCTACAACTGACAAGGCACTGGATTTGAGGACAAATCCTCATTCACCCGAAGAGAATGATACGCTTTGGATCCCAAAGATCAAGTTGCACATCGAGGTAAGTTCACCAATTATTATATTTCTAACAAAATTTGTTGATTGTGTAGACGACTTCCTAATAAAACTTGTCAATGATCAAAGTCTTGGAACAAAGGTGAAGTTAGATGCTCATTGAGGACTTTCATCGAACAGTTGGCGTGCAACAAGGAGCAAATGCAGCTTGATTCATAAAGAGGAGTTGGCCCACTCAAAGCCTAAGAGTAAGCCCACAAATAGAAGCCATAATTAAAGAAGAAAATAAACCAAAAGGAAAAAAGAAGCCCAATTCAATATAAGGAGAAGTCCATTTGAGGAAGCCCATTCCAATCCAATTAGAAGCCCACAAGAGAAGTGCTTCGGGCCTTTGGCTGAAGCATGTCATTTGAAGAAAGCCTTCAACTGAAGACAAGTGACCAGACGCCACATCACCAATGGCCATTTCTTTGGCCAACGCTCAATTGGCTCTTTCGAGCCTTTCTTGCTTCCTTCCTTTTTTGTTTTCTTTCCTTCTGTAACAATCGATCTCCAGAGGCTATAAGGTCCTGCTCTGAAACATTTGTAACTCAATTTTTTGAACATCGAATATTTGGAAGATTACAGAGTGAAGTGTTGACTTAAATTAAGTTTAAAGTCTAAATATGTTTTTGATGATTATGATTAATTCAAAATATATAAACTGAATATAAATTGGTTTATTATGGTTATTGTTGTTATCTGGAAATACCCTTTAAAAAGGGGTATTATGTTTTTGATGATTTTAGCTAAGTGCTAGTAGTCCGAAGTCCCGGAAGTCAGACACAGTCGTCCAAACATAGAACAGAGTACTCGTCCAAACTTCAAGGAAAGATGCAATCGTCCAAACTTCAAAGAAAGACGCAGTCGTCCAAACTTCAAAGAAAGACGCAGTCGTCCTAATTTCAAAGGCAGACGCAGTCGTCCAAACTTCAAAGAAAGACGCAGTCGTCCAAACTTCAAAGGCAGACGTAGTCGTCCAAACTTACAAGGCAGACGCAGTCGTCCAAAGTACTCTACTAAATATCAAGCGTCCAAACTGCACGAGTACGTGTTCAAAGACAGATCAATTAATTCATGCGTAGCTGTAATCCGACAAGCATTTGTCCAAACTCAGTCGTCCAAAGGGAGAATGTCCAGAGCCCTAACTGCGCCGAATTAAAGACCGCGAGCGATAGTGACTTCAGATCTCAACGGCTATTTTCTCTGTATAAAGATGCTCTCCAACGGTCATATTTTTTGAACGAGACACAAATTACAGACGAATATAAAAGGAAGAGTAGAAGCTCGAGACAAAAACTTTTTGCCAATTTTTGAACGATTATACTGTACTCCTAAGAGCTTTAGTGAAAAACTCTGTATACACCTCTCTACTCTTAAACTTGAGATTTAGCTTCTGAGAGTGTGTAGTTCTGTGCTGCATTGTACACCTTTGTGAAAAACTGTAAGGCTGTGGATTGTCGCCCGTGAAGTGCAATCTAGATTTGTAAAAGGCAGTAGATTGACTCCCGAAAAGTTTGATCTAGTTTTTCTCGTGAGGAGAAGGAAAGAATCTTCAAGGGGGAGCCTTGGAGCGTGGAAGTAGGCAGGATTAGCCGAACCACGTTAAAAACTCTGGTGTCATTTTTCTTACTCTCTTTTACTTTGACTTGTTTACTTGTCTTCTATTATTTGAGTATTTGCATACAAAGAGAGAAGATCAAATAAACCTAATTTGCTTTGCTTAAAATTAATTAGGACAAGTAATTTCTAATTCATCCCCCTCTTAGACAATCTCAATCGTACAATTGGTATCAGAGCGAGGTTAATATTCTCTATACTATAATAGGATTAGAAATGACATTCAACACCAACACTACACACGTAGAGGACCAATCTATTACTAAACCTCCATTCTTTGATGGGAATGACTATGTTTATTGGAAGTTTATGATGAGAATTTTTGTTCAGGCTATGGATTATGAACTATGGAATATTATAGAGAATGGTCCATACATAGCTATAAAAATTGAAAATGGTGTCAGTACTCCTAAAGCATCACATGAACTAACTGATTTAGATAAAAGGAATTTGAGCTTAAATGCTAAGGCAATTAATACTCTCTATTGTGCACTGAATATAGATGAATTCAATAGGGTACAAGGCTTTGATAGTGCATAGGAAATATGACACTTATTAGAAGTCACACACGAGGGGACTAACCAAGTAAAAGAAAATAAAATGAGCATGTTAGTCCACGAGTATGAGTTATTTTCAATGGAAAAAGAAGAATCTGTTAGTTCAATGTTTACTAGATTTACTAACATTACTAACAGTTTAAAAGTGCTTGGCAAGACATATTCCAGCAAAGAACTAGTAAGAAAAACCTTAAGGTGTCTACCAAGAGGATGACAACCGAAAGTAACTTCTATTCAAGAAGCAAGAGATCTCAAGACGCTCAAACTTGAAGAACTCATTGGTTCTCTTATGACATATGAGATAACCATGAGAGAAAATGAAAAGGAAGATCTCAAGGACAACGAGATCTCCAAAAGAAAGGGCATTGCTCTCAAAGCTTCCTCGAGCAAACAAGAAGAGTCCGAGGAGGAAGATGATTACGGGGACATAGCCCTCATTACAAGGAGGTTCAGCAAATTCCTCCAGAGAAAAAAGATGCAAGGAAGAAGATTTCCAAAGGTTGAGAAATCTCAAAAGGATAAGGAGATTACCTGCTACGAATGTGGGAAGCCTGGACACATCAAGACCGAGTGTCCACAAGCAAAGAAGAATCCCAAGAAATTCAAGAAGAGAGCTATGAAGGCCACCTGGGATGACAGTGAGAGCGACACCTCTTCAAAAGATGAGGAAGTTGCTAACCTTTGTTTCATGGCACACGAGAATGAGGTTGGTGTTTCCTCTAGTGATAGTGAAACTGAGGATGGAGACTTAATTGATACTTTCAATGATCTAGTCAAACAATGCAGCATAGTTAAGACTAAATACAACCTGTTAAAAAGGGAAAACGCAAGCTTAGTTGAAAAGCATGTTGAGGAGTGTAATCTGCATGAAAAGGAAACTAATGATCTTAAAAGTAAAAATGAGGATTTGAATAATATTGTTCTAAAATTCACTAACGGTAGCAAGAATTTGAACATGCTATTAGATAGTCAAAGAGTGACTTTTGACAAAACAGGATTGAGTTATGGAAGATCTAATAAAAAGAAAGTTTATAAAAAAATTTTTGTTAGATCGTCCACCTGCCATGCATGTAATGAGATAGGACATAAATCGTATGAATGTTCTTTGAAATTTAATAAGAAATCAAGTAGTAAATTACAGTGGGTTCCTAAAGGAACCAAAACTAACACTAGGACCCAAAAGAGTTGGGTACCTAAGAAGAACACTTGATTTTTGTTTTGCAGGTTGATTGTTCTCCCGGGAAGAATCAATGGTACCTCGATAGTGGATGCTCGAGGCATATGACGGGAAACTCAACCAAATTTGCTGTTGTCAACAAGAAGAAAGGAAATGTCACTTTTGGTGGAAACTAGAAGGGTAAAATTGTTGGCATCGGTAACATAGGTAATGGCTCTAACCTTATTATTGAGAATGTTTTGCTGGTAGAAGGGTTAAAACATAATTTACTTAGTATAAGTCAATTGTGTGATAAAAGATATAAAGTGATTTTTAAATCAAATTCATGCATAATTAAGGATAGCTCATCTAGTACAATTCTGTTTAAAGGCTATAGGAAAGAAAATGTGTATATTATTGACTTAGATGATATTGAGCTTTTTGATGAAAAATATTTTGCTGTAAATTTCTCTGGTGATTGCTGGTCTTGGCATAGGAGACTAGGTCATGTAGGCATGGACACTTTAGCTAAGATTACTAAGAATAATTTAGTTAGAAGAATTCTAAAAATATCTTTTGAGAAGGATAAAGTCTGTGAAGCTTGTCAAATGGGCAAACAAATCAAAAGTTCCTTTGCATCAAAGAATGCAATTTTCACATCCAAACCTCTCCAACTACTTCACATGGACCTCTTCGGTCCTTCAAATATTGCTAGCGTAGGAGGCAAACATTATGCCTTTGTCATTGTTGATGATTTCTCTAGATTTTCTTGGGTGTTTTTTTCTAAAGTCAAAGAATGAAACTTTTGACACCTTCTCTAACTTTAGGAAGAGAGTTCAAAATGAAAATGAGCTCACCATTGTAGCTATTCGTAGTGATCATGGTGGAGAATTTGAAAATGAGAAATTTGAACTATTGTGTCTCAAATATGGAATTGAGCACAATTTCTCCTCCCCTAGAACCCCTCAACAAAATGGTGTTGTTGAGAGGAAAAATAGGTCCCTTCAAGAGCTAGCTCGGACCATGCTCAATGAAAATTCCATTCTTAAGTATTTCTGGGCTGAAGCTGTCTCCACGGCTTGTTATGTGCTCAATCGGGTCTCCATAAGACCTATTCTAGAGAAAACTCCTTATGAGTTTGGAATTTTTCTTGGTTATTCTCTTTCCAGTAAAGCATATAGGGTGTTCAGCAAAAGAACACTAGTTGTAGAAGAATCCATACATATCAATTTTGATGAGACCCCTCATCCCACAATCAATGTTGATGAAGATGTTCTCTTAGAAAAGCAACTAGATTCTCTCTCCTTAAACAAGCCTACAGAAACTATTCAAGGAGAAAATTCCCGAGAACTTTCTTCAAATTCTCTAGACATTGTTCCTGTCAAAGATGAATTTACAGCTCTTCCAAGAGATTGGAGATATGTAAAAGATCATCCCATAGATGAAGTTCTAGGTGATCCTGTAACGACCCAAAACTAAGGATATATTTATTTCTTTTTAAAAAAAGAAAACTCGTGGACATTCAACTCAGGCAACATAATTCAGTCGTTTAAACCTTAAAGCAACTTCTTGTAAACCTTTTTTTTTCTTTAAAAAAAACTCGTGAACAGGTAAAAGAACAACAAACTAAATCCTTAAATTCTCAGAACTCGACTCTTTCATATATCTGACAGCGTAATAATCCTAAGAATTGGACGACATATAATCGTGAACAATCTTGTTCATAAAATCAATCTGCTTAATTGTCCACGGACTACTTTGGCGTTTTCGTCCACTGACTATTAAACATTAACGCTCTCTGATCAAGTGGCTTCATCGTCCACAGACTACGTTCATAGACTTACTTAATTTATCTCCACAGACCACGTGACTTACTCGTTCACAGACCACGTGACTTACTCGTCCACAGTCCACGTGACTACTTACTCACGGGTTGCATAAACTTATCATCCACAGACCAACGTCCATGGACTTACTTAAATTTGTCGTCCACAGACCACGTGACTTTATCGTCACAGTCCACGTGACCACTTACTCACGGGTTACATAGACTTATCGTCCACAGACCAACATCCATGGACTTACTTAAATTTGTTGTCCACGGACCACGTGACTTTATCGTCCACAATCCACGTGACAACTTACTTTGGACGACAACCCAACATCATTCTCTGGCCTTGGACTTGCCCCTAACTTTGGTCGATGACTCATTCACTTATTATGGACGACAATTTTACTTACGACTCTGGACGACTGTTTTTACTTACAACTCTAGACGACTGTTTTTACTTACAACTCTGGACGACTGTTTTCACTTACAACTCTGGATGACGGTTTTTACTTACAAAACAGAACACATAGACAACCGATCAATCGCCTCCACTGGCGAACGTTCGGCTGGCTCTCTGGAACTAACTCTACAAGTAACCTCACATCTCAATTCACAGAAATCATCTTTTAACATAAAACTTAACATACGTAGCGGAAGATTTAAGGAAAACAGAGGAATCTTTAGTCTTAAAAATCTTCTTTAAACATGAAATTGTACCAGACAATCTCAGTATTCATCTTCATAAGAAAACTTTATCATACTAATGCTTCAGTATCATAAACCTTACTGAAACATGTTACGAGCAACATTCCACGGGTTAAAATCACATCCTAGCCACAAAATCCACGCCAGGAGCATCATCCAGCAACCAAATTTAAACATCATCATTCGAATTGAAGTCCTCACCTTCCAACTTGTCACCTACATCATAAAGTTTAAACTATAAGCCTAATGCTTAGTAAGGAGTGCAACGTTTACATAAATGCTTATGAATGCATAGTTAGTAAAATCATGTTCACATTCTTTGTTCAATCATGGGAGACATGTCCATGTTCGTGTTCTTGATCATATCATGGGAATCATGTTCTTGTTCATCGTTCATTTATGTGCATGTACTTGGTCCTTGCAGACATAAATCTTGGTCCATTGAATGGATAGTGACATATACATGTTCGTTTACTTATTCTTGTTCTTTTCATGTTCTTGTTCATCATTTATTTAAGGAGCATGTACATAAAACATTTTCGTATTCTTGGAAGACAAATCATGATGCAGAAACATGAATACACTTAAATCTTCAGACTATGGAAAGAATCATACTAGAATAGACGACTTAACATAACTCTTAGTCATCCATAAATCATCAAGTAACATCAATACAGATTTCCTAGTACCCTTGTGATGTAGGGCCCTAAAGGCCAGAAATCTAGCACACTCACTTACCTGGACTCCTTATCTGTGTCATGCCTTCACTTGAATCTTTCTCCATCGAAGACATTTCATACTTCAATGTTAAATATATCCTGAATAATCTAAACTCAGAGCTAGTAAAATCTTAGCTAAAGAAATAATCCTAGAATCTAGGTTAATCTTCTAAGGCATGTCGCTGAGCACCTAGTGTGCAGAGCTTAACCTTCATTAAAATTAATGGCATTAACGTCTATACTTCTAGATTTAAACTAACATCAGATTTCTCAAAGTCTAAACCATCGACCATAAACATAACTCTATCATCAATGTCATCGATAAGAAAACTCAAGGCATTGTCATTATCCTAACATTGTCCAATTCTCAATCTTCCATCATTAATCCAATAACCATTCCTAAATCGAAGACTAAATGAATGAATCTTCTAAACCTTACCTGAGCTTTGAATCGTTGAAGAAGGAGGAGGAAGAAATTGGTTGCTGAAGGAGGAAATTGCCAGCAGAGGAAAGTCGGCTACAGGAGGGGTTTAAACGAGATTTTAGACTTTCCTTTTTCTATTTATATCGATCCAGCTCACTTTAATTACAATTCTTGCCATTAAACCTACTTTTCTTTTTATAAACTTCTTATTCCATTAACCACTCCATAAATATTCACAGAAAAGATTCCCGACCAAGGTGCTGGTTGTTACATCATTCCCTCCTTAAACAAAATATTTGTCCTAAAAAATTGCTTAAACGAAAAGTTCAGGATACTTGTCCATCATTTCTTGTTGTCTCTCCCAGTGGCTTCCTCGATGTTGTTATTCCTCCATAACACCTTAACCAATGAAACCGCATTGTTCCGTAACAACTTTACTGAAGAATCGAGAATTCGCACTGGTTTCTCTTCATACACTAAGGTTGGTTGAATTTTGTAACGACCCCATTTCCCAGCAAGATATTGTCCGCTCTGGGGATGGGGCCGTAACCCAATATCCTCCCCTCACGGCTTTGTTTGGCGAGAACTTCCCGGAAGGTCACCCAACCTGGAATTGCTCTCGCCGAAGCACTTTTAACTTCGGAGTTCTTATGAGATCCGTTGTCAATTGTGCTCCAAAACGCATCTTGCTATGTTGGGAGGGTCTCTTTACATATGTTTCATTTCCACATACTTTCCCAAGCGATGTGGTATTGTGACAACCACCTCTTTACGACCCGGGATTCGCCTATACTCGAGTCCGGGATTCGCCTACACTCGGCTTAGGTCCCGAGGTTTGCCCCGCAACCCGAGGTTTGCCCCGCAGTCGTACACATACTTTCACATTCGGGTCATCACAATCACCCCCCCTCGGGGGCCCAACGTCCTCGTTGGCCACATTTTCGGTTGGGTACAGGCTCTGATACCATTTGTAACGACCCCATTTCCCAGCAAGATATTGTCCGCTCTGGGGATGGGGCCGTAACCCAATATCCTCCCCTCACGGCTTTGTTGGCGAGAACTTCCCGGAAGGTCACCCAACCTGGAATTGCTCTCGCCGAAGCACTTTTAACTTCGGAGTTCTTATGAGATCCGTTGTCAATTGTGCTCCAAAACGCATCTTGCTATGTTGGGAGGGTCTCTTTACATATGTTTCATTTCCACATACTTTCCCAAGCGATGTGGTATTGTGACAACCACCTCTTTACGACCCGGGATTCGCCTACACTCGGCTTAGGTCCCGAGGTTTGCCCCGCAACCCGAGGTTTGCCCCACAGTCGTACACATACTTTCACATTCGGGTCATCACAATCACCCCCCCTCGGGGGCCCAACGTCCTCGTTGGCCACATTTTCGGTTGGGTACAGGCTCTGATACCATTTGTAACGACCCCATTTCCCAGCAAGATATTGTCCGCTCTGGGGATGGGGCCGTAACCCAATATCCTCCCCTCACGACTTTGTTTGGCGAGAACTTCCCGGAAGGTCACCCAACCTGGAATTGCTCTCGCCGAAGCACTTTTAACTTCGGAGTTCTTATGAGATCCGTTGTCAATTGTGCTCCAAAACGCATCTTGCTATGTTGGGAGGGTCTCTTTACATATGTTTCATTTCCACATACTTTCCCAAGCGATGTGGTATTGTGACAACCACCTCTTTACGACCCGGGATTCGCCTATACTCGAGTCCGGGATTCGCCTACACTCGGCTTAGGTCCCGAGGTTTGCCCCGCAACCCGAGGTTTGCCCCGCAGTCGTACACATACTTTCACATTCGGGTCATCACAATCACCCCCCCTCGGGGGCCCAACGTCCTCGTTGGCCACATTTTCGGTTGGGTACAGGCTCTGATACCATTTGTAACGACCCCATTTCCCAGCAAGATATTGTCCGCTCTGGGGATGGGGCCGTAACCCAATATCCTCCCCTCACGACTTTGTTTGGCGAGAACTTCCCAAAAGGTCACCCAACCTGGAATTGCTCTCGCCGAAGCACTTTTAACTTCGGAGTTCTTATGAGATCCGTTGCCAATTGTACTCCAAAACGCGTCTTGCTATGTTGGGAGGGTCTCTTTACATATGTTTCATTTCCACATACTTCCCCAAGCGATGTGGTATTGTGACGACCCCCTCTTTACGACCCGGGATTCGCCTATACTCGAGTCCGGGATTCGCCTACACTCGGCTTAGGTCCCGTGGTTTGCCCCGCAACCCGAGGTTTGCCCCACAGTCGTACACATACTTTCACATTCGGGTCATCACAAATTTCAATGTCCACCGGTTCCAAAACATGTGTTGGATCACGTATGCATTTCCTCAGCATTGATACGTGAAAGACATTATGGACACCGTCCATAGAGGAAGGCAGTAGCAACCTATATGCTGTATTTCCAATCTTTGCCAAGATAGGAAATGGTCCAACGAATCGAGGATTGAGTTTCCCTCTCTTTCCAAACCTCATGACTCATTTAAACAGAGAGATCTTAAGGAAAACTACATCACCGACAGCAAACTCAAGATCCCTTCTTCTCTGATTCGCATAACTCTTCTGTCGGCTTTGTGCAGACAACATTCTTTTTCTAATAATGGCAATCTTGTCTGACATCTGCTGTAAAATCTCGGGGCCTAAGAGTTTTGCTTCACCAACTTCGTCCCAGTATAAAGGCGACCTACATTTTCTGCCATATAATGCTTCGTAAGGTGCCACACAAATGGTGGACTGGTAACTATTGTTGTAAGAAAACTCAACCAAAGGCAGGTAACGGTTCCATATTGCCTGAAATTCTAGCACACATGCTCTCAACATATCCTCGAGTATCTGAATTGTCCGTTCAGATTGTCCATCAGTTTGAGGGTGGAAAGCAGTGCTGAAGGTTAACTTTGTACCCATCGAGCCTTGTAAACTTTTCCAAAATCTTGAGGTAAATCTGGGATCTCGATCCGAGACAATTGTCACTGGAATCCCATGCAGTCTAATGATCTCCTGTATATACAAATCAGCAAACTGGTCCATCATATAAGTCATCTTTACTGGTAGGAAGTGAGCTGATTTCGTTAATCTGTCAACAATGACTCAAATACTATCATGGCCTTTAGTCGTTTTTGGTAATCCCACCACAAAGTCCATGGCTATGTTCTCCCATTTTCACTCGGGAATCAGTAAAGTCTGGAGAGTACCTCCCGATCTTTGATGTTCTGCCTTAACTTGCTTTAACACCATACATGACTCCACATATTTGGCAATATCCCTCTTCAGATTTGGCCACCAGTAAAGCAACTTCAAGTCTCGGTACATCTTGGTATTGCCTGGATGCACTGAGAAAGACGATGAGTGTGCTTCAGCCAAAACCAATTTTCGTAACTCCTCATCAAACGGAACATACCATCGGTCTCTAAACTTCAGAATACCATTCGCAGAAAGGCTGAACTCAGAAGAATCATCTGCCAATTTTCTCATGATGTTATCGTTTTCCTTTGAATCCTTCTGTTGAGCCTCCTTGATTCTATCCAAAATGGTTGGTCGGATGGTCAAATCCGAAAGTAAGGCTGACAACTCAGAAGTTATCTCTAATTTAAACTTTTGAACTTTCATCTTCAAAGGTGCAGACATGGCTGATACAGCGGGCTGCATTGTCATTGACATCCTGCTTAATGCATCGGCAACCGCATTGGCCTTGCCAGGGTGATACTTAATTTCAAAATCGTAGTCCTTAACGAATTCAAGCCAACGTCTCTGCCTCATGTTCAATTCATTTTGAGTGAAGAGGTATTTCAAACTTTTGTGATCCAAAAACACCTCACACTGTTGCCCGTACAGGTAGTGCCTCCAAATCTTCAATACAAAAACCACAACGGCTAACTCCAAGTCGTGAGTGGGGTAATTCTGCTCATAACTTTTTAACTGTCTGGAAGTATACGCCACAACCTTGCCTTCTTGCATTAACACACCCTAGACCAACTTTGGATGCATCACAATAAACGTTGAACCTTCCTTCTTCAACTGGGAGTGTCAACAGAGGGGCTGTCGTTAACTTCAGTTTTAGTGTCTGGAAACTCTCTTCACATGCTCCTGTCTAAGAGTACTTAATGTCCTTCTTTATTAAACTCGTTAAGGGTTTGACTATCATTGAAAATCCCTTAATAAACTTCCTATAATAACCTGCCAAACCAAGGAAACTTCGGACCTCACTGGCATTTCTTGGTTGTGGTTAGTCCTTTACTGCTTGAATTTTGGTTGGATCAACAGATATGCCCTCAGCAGAGATGACATGACCCAAAACATTGACTCTATCAAGCCAAAACTCGCACTTAGAAAATTTGGCATATAATTGTTGTTGTTCTAGTGTTGCCAAAACAATCTTCAGGTGTTCTGCATGTTCGTCCTTAGTTTGAGAATAAATCAGAATGTCATCTATAAATACAATAACAAACTTGTCCAAATATTCTCGAAACACTCGGTTCATCATGTCCATGAAGGCTGCAGGTGCATTTGTCAATCCAAATGACATCACGAGGAATTCATAATGTCCATATCGGGTTCTGAATTCTATCTTAGGTACATCCTCTGCTTTGACTTTTAGCTGGTAATAGCTCGAGCGTAAGTCAATTTTTGAAAACACCTTAACTCCTTGAAGTTGGTCAAACAGATCATCAATTCGGGGCAATGGATATTTATTCTTGATTGTTAACTTATTCAATTCTCTATAGTCTATGCACATTCTAAGGGATCTGTCTTTCTTCTTAACAAATAGGACAGGTGCACTCTAGGGTGAACAACTAGAGCGTATGAAGCCCTTGTCTACCTGCTCCTATAACTGAGTTTTTAGTTCCTTTAATTCAACTGGTGCCATACGGTAGGGATTCTTAGACACTGGTGAGGCTCCAGGGTAGGTATCAATCACAAATTCTATCTCTCTATCAAGCGATACCCCCAACAAGTCATCCAAGAACACATTAGGGAAATCTCGAACTAAGGGAACATCTTGGAGTTTCAGTTTATCCCTTCCTCGTATATCAATTATACTAGCTAGGTACCCGTACATCCAATTTTCAGTAATTGCTAAGCCTCCAATGAAGATATAATCGACATTTTGCTTATTTTTAGGATGGCTTGGAAGGAATACCGGTCTCCATTCGGGGGTCGGAATTCAACTACTCCAGACCTACAACTTATCGTGGCATAATGCCTGAATAACCAATCCATTCCCAAAATGACTTCATATCCTCTCATGTCAATTACGATCAGTTCTACATATAACTTCTTATCTCCTACAAACACAATATCTCCTTTTACTACCTGTTCTGATTGTAAGGACTCACCCGATGGTAACATGACACTATATGACTTATCAACTGGCAAGAATCCTAGATTATGCTTACATACAAACAGGGTTGCTGCAAAAGAATGAGTGGCTCCCATGTCTATAAGTGTATATGCGGGTTCATTGCATATTAAAATGGTACATGATATAACTGTGTGCTGAACTGCATCTTCATCCTTCATCAAGGCAAAGACTCTAGGTGCCACTCTCACCCAGTTTGCATCCGGCGGCATAAGACAATCTTTAATCAGATGTCCAACCTTGTCACACCTGAAACACCGGCCTGTGTAAAGCTTGCATTCACCGAAGTGATTCTTCTAGCAAATGGTGCACAGTGGAGCCTGAGGAGCTTGAGGAGCTCGAGGAGCCCCTTGAGGTCGTTTTCCTTTTCCTCGATCGTCATTGGGGTTATAGGGCCTTATAATGCCTCTTTGCTGTAGCTGCCAACCTCCTTTGTTCTACTGTGGCTGTGACCGCACCTCTCCGACAAACTTCATTGGCGGTCCACGTTGTCCTTGCACTGCTACCTCTACCTCTTCCAGTTCCAAGGCCTTAGCTGCCACTTCTGAATACGGTATGTTATGGATTCCTGCAGTCTTCACTCCCCTGAAAAGGTTTGTCCTCAATCCTTGAACAAATTGGTGGATTTTGTCTTCTTCATCATCCACCAGACGGGGTGCGAACTAGGACAATGCCTCAAACTTACAGATATAATCTGCCACAGAACCGGTTTGGCGCTGTAACGACCCTTAACCGTACCCGTATTTTTTCGTATTATTTTTTTTTATCAATGTATCGTTTGAGCGGAAATTTAAATCGTTAAGATCGTTCAGAGAATTGAAAACCATTTAAAATCATTAATAGGAACTTAATAAAACAATTTATAAAAATTAAGTTTTAACATTTTTCTGCAATCACGATCGATCGTGGTCATATCACGATCGATCGTGATCAGCTAAAAATAAAAAGGAAATTTAAACATTTTTTTTCTGCAATCACGATCGATCGTGGTCATATCACGATCGATCGTGGTCACGCTGAACTGATCCCGATCGATCGTGGTAGTATGCCTGATCGATCGGGCTGCCTCTGGAATTTCAACAAGAAATTTTCCCAGATCACGATCGATCGTGGTCGAATCACGATCGATCGTGATAGGTCTTTTCCCCCTTTTCTGCTGATCACGATCGATCGTGGTCAAATCACGATCGATCGTGATTTCCTGCATACACATACTACACTAAAAAAACACACTTCATAATTCCCTTTTCTACCTCATACATCCATCACTTCTTTTAACACTTTTCACAACAATACAAGCACTCTACTCCCCGTATACAATCCCCACTATACCAATCGTCCAAAAACCGACTTAAAACACTTTTAAAATATAACAAATTTTCTTAAAAACAAACTGCGTGGTTCCGTTTAAAAGTTTAGCGTTTCCTCCTGTTTGAAAATAATCAATACATTACAAAAATCCTTTTAATTTCCAAAACACGACATATAATCTATCCAACCCAAAACATCCTAAAGTATTTAACTATACATATCTCCTATATTCTATCTATCAATTCTCAAAATGTTTACCTACGTCCCCACGGGTCAAAATCACGCTCCGACTGCCAGCGCACTCCCACGGGTCATCCTCTTTCAACGTGTTCATACTTCAGGCGGAGGGACATCTTCCTCACCTGTCTCAAATTCACCTACACCATAGAATTAAACACGTGAGCTAGAGGCTCAGTAAATCTAAGTGAATGCACGTGAATGTTATGCTATGCATGTACAGTTCAAAATCATGCGTCCTACCTTTTCGCTAAGCATTTCATATACGTCACCGGGGCTTCTCTCTCATTTGATAGGAGCGGCACATCCGGCGATTGGATAGCCCCTCGTATCAAACCGGGGGGAAGACATGCTTCACCAGACAGCCATGTCTGAACCACCGCCACCGACGTGACCATCATTACGTTCATTACCTTTTCGTTATCATTTTTCCTTTTCATGAAATTATGCATAGAAACCCATTTTTATGCCGTTCGAAAACTATGATGCGTGAACAATATCGTGCTATGAACAAAATAAAACAAGCAGAAACATAATATAATAAGCTAACAATTAACGACTTAACAAACCATAATTCTAACTACCCTTTCTAAACTACCCAACGCATCTCCAATATCCTCGATCGACTCAATTCATACGGTGTAGGCCAAGACGGCCAAACAAGTCACAGAGACTTACCTCGCGTCGTTGCACACCGAGCTCCGTCCACGAGCACTTGTTCGCCTATACATTTCACAATATATACGTCAAACCGAGTCTAAATCCTCAAACTTCAAAAATAACTAAGTCTTAACTAAAGAAAATTCCCTAAAACTCTAAAACACTTCGTTGAGGCATTTCATCGAGCAATTTGCGCTCGAGAATCACCAAACTTCCATTAATGGAGGTTTTCAAGCTCCAACTTAACCAAGTATCCAATACACCTCAACAAATCGATGAACTAAACTCCGATAACTATCAATACGTCTATTAGAGGCATAACTAAGCTCAACCTATCAATTTCAAACATCGATTTACGTTTTCAACGAAAACCCTAACGAACCCTAATCATTTTAAACCCTAGAAATCGATAACTAACGTTCCAAAAGCTTAGAGCCTTACCTAGAGAGCGGAGACGGAAGAGAATCGTGAAGAGTCGAGTCGCCGGAGGACAACTTCGACCACGGAGAGGAGAATCGCCGGAGGAGAGGAGAGCGTCGCGTGAAAGAGAGGAAGAGGAAGTGGAGTTTAAGTTGAAGTGTTGGGGAAGAAATGAAGAAATTTGTAATATTTAATAAAAATTGGTTTGGTAATTACTAAATTGCCCTTCCATTTGATTTCAATTTATTCCTCCAATTATTTCGTTATTTAACTAACGATCCGATTTTCCAAAATTCTCATATTTCATCATAAATTCCAATTTATTATTACGGCTTCGTTAAAACTTTCCGTTCGTAAAACGGACTTAATCTGACGTATTTACAAAATGGCCATTTATATTGAAATAAAAATAAATCCCGTAAAGTCGGGTGTTACAGGCGCAACTACATAAATTCCATCTTTTTGCTGGCCCAAACCACTCGGCTGAAGTACTTGTCAAAGAAAGCCGTCTTGAACCATGCCCAAGTCATAGTTTCTATATTAGTAGTGCTTTGAATTGAGTCTCACCAATGCCTTGCATCCAGTGCAAGATGAAAAACAGCACATGTGGTCTTGTCTCCCTCATCGACCTTGGCATACTTGAACATGTCTTCAATTATTCGAATCCATTCTTCAGCATATATAGGATCCGAAACTTGACCATTAAAAATCGGAGGTCGAAGTCGGTGGAAACGCTCACTCCCATGATCATGAGTTGCGCTTGAGCTAGAGTTGCCTTGTTCCTCTCTAGCAGCCACTAATTGCTCAATCTGGCAGGATTGACGGAGGACCAACTCTGTAAGCTGAGCAATGGTGTTACTTTCTTCATTGGTTTCTCTTTGTTGACCTCTCACCATCTTGAAAATCCTAACATAGTATCACAAACACATCTTAACTTTAAATGACATTACTATAATCGTAAACACTTACAGTTGTTGGAGAGTACTCATGCGGTGATTTGTGTTGGTAGGCAGTCTACAGAACCGATTTTAAAACCCAGGTCGCTCTGATACCATAATTGTAACGACCCAAAACTAAGGATATATTTATTTCTTTTTAAAAAAAGAAAACTCGTGGACATTAAACTCAGGCAACATAATTCAGTCGTTTAAACTTTAGAGAAACTTCTTGTAAACCTTTTTTTTTTCTTTAAAAAAAACTCGTGGACAGGTAAAAGAACAACAAACTAAATCCTTAAATTCTCAGAACTCGACTCTTTCATATATCTGACAACGTAATAATCCTAAGAATTGGACGACATATAATCGGGAACAATCTTGTTCATAAAATCAATCGGCTTAATTGTCCACGGACTATTAAACATTAACGCTCTCTGATCAAGTGACTTCATCGTCCACAGACTACGTTCATAGACTTACTTAATTTATCGTCCACAGACCACGTGACTTACTCGTCCACGGTCCACGTGACTACTTACTCACAGGTTGCATAAACTTATCGTCCACAAACCAACGTCCATGGACTTACTTAAATTTGTCGTCCACGGACCATGTGACTTTATCGTCACAGTCCACGTGACCACTTGCAACTCTGGACGACTGTTTTTACTTACAAAATAGAACACATAGACAACTGATCAATCGCCTCCACTAGCGAACGTTCGGCTGGCTCTCTGGAACTAACTCTACAAGTAACCTCACATCTCAATTCACAGAAATCATCTTTTAACATAAAACTTAACATACGTAGCAGAAGACTTAAGGAAAACAGATGAATCTTTAGTCTTAAAAATCTTCTTTAAACATGAAATTGTACCAGACAATCTCAGTATTCATCATCATAAGAAAACTTTATCATATAAATGCTTCAGTATCATAAACCTTACTAAAACATGTTACGAGCAACACTCCACGGGTTAAAATTGCATCCCAGCCACAAAATCCACGCCATGAGCATCATCCAGCAACCAAAATTAAACATCATCATTCGGTTTGAAGTCCTCACTTTCCAACTCGTCACCTACATCATAAAGTTTAAACTATAAGCCTAATGCTTAGTAAGGAGTGCAACGTTTACATAAATGCTCATGAATACATAGTTAGTAAAATCATGTTCACATTCTTTGTTCAATCATGGGAGACATGTCCATGTTCGTGTTCTTGATCATATCATGGGAATCATGTTCTTGTTCATCGTTCATTTATGTGCGTTTACTTTGTCCTTGCGGACAGAAATCTTGGTCCATTGAATGGATAGTGACATATACATGTTCGTTTACTTGTTCTTGTTCTTTTCATGTTCTTGTTCATCATTCATTTAAGGAGCATGTACATAAAACATTTTTGTATTCTTGGAAGACAAATCATGATGTAGGAAAATGAATGCACTTAAATCTTCAGACTATGAAAAGAATCATACTAGAATAGACGACTTCATAAACTCTATCAAAACATCACATAACATAACTCTCAGTCATCCATAAATCATCAAGTAACATAAATACGGATTTCCTAGTACCCTTGTGATGTAGGGCCCTAAAGGCAAGAAATCTAGCACACTCACTTACCTGGACTCCTTATCTATGTCGTGCCTTCACATGAATCCTTCTCCACCTAAGACATTTCATACTTAAATGTTAAATATATCCTGAATAATCTAAACTCAGAGCTGGTAAAATCTTGGCTAAAGAAATCATCATAGAATCTAGCTTAATCCTCTAAGGCATTTCACTGAGCACCTAGTGTGCAGAGCTTAACCTTCATTAACATTAATGGCATTAACGTCTATACTTCTAGATTTAAACCAACATCAGATTTCTCAAAGTCTAAACCATCGACCATAAACATAACTCTATCATCAATGTCATCGATAAGAAAACTCAAGGTATTGTCGTTATCCTAACATTGTCCGATTCTCAATCTTCCGACATTAATCCAATAACCATTCCTAAATCGAAGACTAAATGAATGAATCTTCTAAACCTTACATGAGCTTTGAATCGTCGAAGAAGGAGGAGGAAGAAATCGGTTGCTGAAGGAGGAAATTGCCAGCAGAGGAAAGTCGGCTACAGGAGGGGTTTAAACGAGGTTTTAGACTTTCCTTTTTCTATTTATATCGATCCAGCTCACTTTAATTACAATTCTTGCCATTAAACCTACTTTTCTTTTTATAAACTCCTTATTCCATAAATCACTCCATAAATATTCACGGAAAAGATTCCCGACCAAGGTGCTGGTTGTTACAGATCCAACATTAGGAATTAAAACTAACGCCTCCCTTAGAAATCTTTGTGCTAATGTTGCTTTCATATCTCAAATAGAACCTAAGAAGTTTGAGGAAGCCGAATTGGATGAAAATTGGATAGTTGCTATGCAAGATAAATTAAACCAATTCGAAAGGAATAACGTTTGAGAACTTATTCCAAAACCAGATGACCATCCTATTATTGAAACCAAGTGGGTATTTAGGAACAAGATGGATGAAAATGGGATTGTGGTAAGGAACAAAGCTAGGTTAGTTGCCAAAGGTTACAATCAAGAAGAATGAATAGACTTTGAAGAAACCTTTGCACCCGTAGCTAAACTAGAATCTATAAGGATGCTCTTAGCCTATGCTTGCTACAAAAACTTCACACTCTTTCAAATGGACGTTAAAAGTGCTTTTTTAAATGGTTATATATTGGAAGAAGTCTATGTGGAGCAACCCTTAGGTTTTGAAGTCTTTTACAAACCTGACCATGTCTATAAGCTTAAGAAGGCTCTATATGGACTTAAGTAAGCTCCTAGAGCTTGGTATGATAGGTTGAAGAATTTCCTTGAGGAAAGGAAGTTCAAAAAGGGTAATACGTATTCAACCCTTTTTACCATGCAAAAGGATAAAGATATTCTCCTAGTTCAAATCTATGTAGATGACATCATATTCGGGTCTACAAATGTTTCACTTTGTGATGAGTTTGCCACTGTTATGCAAAGTGAGTTTGAAATGAGTATGATGGGGGAGTTAAAATTCTTCTTAGGATTTCAAATTAGTCAAAAATTCGATGGTATTTTCTTCTGTCAAGAAAAATATATCAAAGACCTCCTAAAGAGATTTGGATTAGATTCCTCTAAGTCCTCTAGAACTCCCATGAGCACAACTAAAAAATTGGACAAAGATGAAAATGTGATAAGTGTGGATATTAAGAAGTATAGAGGTATGATTGGTTATCTATTGTACCTAACGGCTAGCAGGCCAGATATCCTATTGAGTGTGTGCTTGTGTGATATATTTCAAGCTTCCCCTAAGGAATCTCACTTTGCTGCTATCAAAAGGATTTTTAAATATTTAAGTGGGACATATGACTTAGCCCGAATGGTACTTCTTTTGATCTAATAGGTTATTCAGATTCTGATTATGCTGGAAGTCTAGTAGATAGGAAAAGCACAAATGAGACTTGTCAATTTCTTGGTGAGTCTCTTGTTTCCTGGTACTCCAAGAAATAAAATTCCGTTGCACTTTCAACGGCCGAAAGTGAATATATTGCTGCTGGTAGTTGTTATGCACAAATGCTGTGGATGAAGCAAACCTTAGAGGATTATAATCTCTTCTATGATAGGATTCTCATTCGCTGTGATAACACCAGTGCCATCAATATTTTCAAGAATCCCATACAACATTCTAGAACCAAACACATCGAGGTTAGATATTATTTCATTAGAGATCACATTCAGAAAAGGGATATCTCCTTAGAATTTATCAATTTTGTAGATTAATTAGTAGATATCTTTACCAAGCCACTAGATGAGAAGACCTTCAATAATATTAGAATAAGGTTAGGTCTCATTAGGTTTGAGAAAAGTTGAGGTTCATTTCTTTGTTGAAGTAATTTCGCCAATAAGAAGTTTGGTCAATTAAGAAATGGATGATCTCCAAGTACTTCTCGTCGCTGAAATGATTGGACTTTGACAATGGACGTTGTCATAATGGACTTTGATAATGGACGCTGTCACAATAGATGATTGTCACTTTGGACATTAACAATTGATGTCGTCACTCTGGACGTCGTCACTTTGGACGATGACAATGGTCTTTAAAAGGAAACTGTTTAAATTCTTTCGAAATGTTCCAAAAACCCTAACTTATGACAAATCCTCCAAAACCTCTCACCTTCTCTCACTCGTACAGCGATTCCTATTCCTCTCTATTTCTCTGGTGCCAATCAAAACTTCTCTAAACCTCTTCACTGTTCAGAAATCTCTACTTTTTTTTAAATGGCATCCTCTTCTCACTCGGCGCAAGTTTTCTCTAGGACAAAGAAAAAGACTTCTCATGCCACAGATGCTCAGTCTGTCTCTGTTCCTCCGCCTCTTGTATGGTCAAATCACGAGTTCTTAAATCATGCGTCTTTCAAGAGGTACTATGAAGATTTTGAAAATAAACCTATTATTCGTTCTCAAGGTGTCGTCTTTCGCGATTTGTATGGTACGAACCTCGAAGAACCTATGCATCTGATGGGATTAATGAGGTTGTTTGACTCAGAGTCTTTTTATTGTGCAACCCCTATTAGAATGTTCTATGCAAATTTAGAACACTTTCTACGCCCTCTGGTTATTAGGAGTTATGTCTATGGAAGACATATAGAACTCACTCAGAAAGTTGTCCATGAAATCCTTCACTGTGAATTTCTGAATGGTTCAAGGAGATTCTTTGAGGCAGGCAGAACTCCTTCATTTCTTGAGAAACCAGCTGGCCGAGATTTAATTAACTTAATTGCCAAGGATCCCAACAATGCTCCCCTGAAGTTAAAGAGCAAGGATTTGAACTTCAGGGCTCGAGTCTTCCACCACATGATCCATTACAACATCATGCCTGTAGATGGTCATCAGGACCATGTCAGTGGAATGGATCTTTTCTTACTAGGTCAGTTTTTCAAATGAGAACCTTTTAATGTTGGATACATTATTTTGAATCGGATGCTTCAAGTTGTCTGCAATGTATCCAAGTCTCGGCCATACAATCTTCTCCTTATGAAGATCTTTCACAGATTTGGTGTCAGGCTTCCTGAATTTGATAAGATTTTATCTCTGAAGAAATCCGACTTCTTCTCCTCCTCCACTTTGTCTAGGATGGGCATAGCTCGAAATGATCAAGGTGAGCTGTTTGACAAAGTTGGTCGAAGAGGTGTTTCCAGGAAATTACTCATTGCTGAAGAAGAAGAGGCAGATAGTGCTCAAGATGACACTATTATTCCTGCCCTTGAACCTCTTCTACCCTCTGTTCTTCTTCTTCAAGCTCCAGAGGAGGTCAATCCTGTCCCTACTCCCACTCAAGAACCAGTGAGTGGTCATGACCCTCTAGTCCAAGATGATGTTCCCCTACAACTACTTCCACATCCAACCAGTCCAACTCCTTCTCCCATTCCAGTGCCTACCTTGCCCGCACGTGTCCCTCCTAGAACTAGAGGTCCTCCCACTTCTACAACAAGAAATTCTATGTCTGAGGAACTACAGAATGAGCTACGGGCAAACATCGCAAGCCTCGGGACTGGTCTTGAATCTTTTCAATCTCTGTATCTCTTCCATCATGCTCAATTTCAAGCACTTGTGCTTTCACAACTTGAAAAACTCGTGACTGCAAATCAAGGATTGCTCAAAAGCCTTGATCTAATGGAATCCAATCAAAATTCAGCTATTGCTGATGTCCACAATCGCATTGATCAAGCTGAACTCGAACATAGTAAAGTCATTGATGATGTCATCTCTTCGGTTAGATTCCATTCCAATCTCGTATCAACTCAATTGCAGCGCGAATCTGCCTGAGTCATCACTCAGTTTAGTGATCTCCGTAATCTTCTGATTAAGAGCGATGGTGCACCCCCTCATGGGGATAAGGCTTTGGAAGGTGATGGAGAGTCACCTGAACCAGCTCATCCAGCTACTTCAACTGTTCCTACAAGTGCTGAGCATTTGGATGTTGCTCAAGATGTTGGGACTGGTGCTGATGAAGAGGTTGCTCTGTGTGAGGTCGAGCCAGTGCCTGCACCTTTTGTTGATCAGCCAGCTACTTCTATTCCAGATTTTGCTACTGCTCCTGCCAATCTTGCCATTGCTGACCCTGTTGATATCCCTATGGCAGATGCATGGGATGTGATTCTTGTTACCAATGTTCCTCATCCTCCTCCGATGGGATCCCCTCCTACTCAGGCTGATTTCCTTAGTCAACTAGGGGCTCTCCTGGGATGGGATACTCTTTCTTAGCCTGAGAACTAGGAACATTCTTTACTGGATATTTTTTTTACACTGAAACTGATTTTTTTTTTTTTTATGCTTGATGATATTTTTTTTACGGTATCATTAAGAAATTATTCTACTGTTTGTCACCCTGTCACTGTTTTATTCTGTTTCCTCTCCTGTGTTGTGCTAAATGTCATTCCTCCTAAATGCATATTTTTTTATAATGTCAAAGGGGGAGAAGGGTATAAAATTCACTGATAAGCAATACGGCATAGAGTATGGGGGAGTATGTAAAATTTAACTGAAATACAGATAATTTAACTGAAATACAGATAAGTATGTTTGAATCAGTTTATATGTTTGTCATCATCAAAAAGGGGGAGATTGTTGACTTAAATTAAGTTTAAAGTCTAAATATATTTTTGATGATTATGATTAATTCGAAATTTATAAACTGAATATAAATTGGTTTATTATGGTTATTACTATTATCTGGAAATACCATTTAAAAAGGGGTATTATGTTTCTGATGATTTTAGCTAAGTGCTAGTAATCCGAAGTCCTGGAAGTAAGACGCAGTCGTCCAAACATAGAATAGAGTACTCGTCCAAATTTCAAAGACAGACGCAGTCGTCCAAACTTCAAGGAAAGACTCAGTCGTCCAAACTTCAAGGAAAGACTCAGTCGTCCAAACTTCAAGGAAAGACGTAGTCGTCCAAACTTCAAGGAAAGACGCAGTCGTCCAAACTTCAAAGAAAGACGCAGTCATCCAAACTTCAAAGGCAGACGCAGTTGTCCAAACTTACAAGGCAGATGCAGTTGTCCAAAGTACTCAACTGAATATCAAGCGTCCAAACTGCACGAGTACGTGTTCAAAGACAGATCAATTAATTCATGCGTAGCTGTAATCTGACAAGCATTCGTTCAAACTTAGTCGTCTAAA
This sequence comes from Begonia masoniana, assembly GCA_022432975.1. NCBI lineage: Eukaryota > Viridiplantae > Streptophyta > Magnoliopsida > Cucurbitales > Begoniaceae > Begonia > Begonia masoniana. The sequence goes on along the minus strand of CM039505.1, from coordinate 11,267,200 downwards.
GGGAGAATGTCCAGAGCCCTAATTGTGCCGAATTAAAGACTGCGAGCGATAGCGACTTCAGATCTCACCGGCTATTTTCTCTGTATAAAGATGCTCTCCAACCGTCATATTTTTTGAACGAGACGCAAATTACAAACGAGTATAAAAGGAAATGTAGAAGCTCGAGACAAAAACTTTTTGCCAATTTTTGAACGATTATACTGTACTCCTAAGAGCTTTAGCGAAAAACTCTGTATACACCTCTCTACTCTTAAACTTGAAATTTAGCTTCTGAGAGTGTGTAGTTCTGTGCTACAGTGTACACCTTTGTGAAAAACTGTAAGGCTGTGGATTGTCACCCGTGAAGTGTAATCCAGATTTGTAAAAGGTAGTAGATCGACGTCCAAAAAATTCGATCTAGTTTTTCTCGTGAGGAGAAGGAAAGAATCTTCAAGGGGGAGCCTTGGAGCGTGGAAGTAGGCAGAATTGGCCGAACCACGTTAAAAACTCTAGTTTCATTTTTCTTTCTCTCTTTTACTTTGACTTGTTTACTTGTCTGCTATTATTTGAGTATTTGCATACAAAGAGAGAAGATCAAATAAACCTAATTTGCTTTGCTTAAAACTAATTTGGGCAAGTAATTTCTAATTCACCCGACCTTAAACAATCCCGATCCTACATGAAGCTTGTCTTCTCTTAAGCGAGAGACAAACCGAGAGGTTCTCTGGTTCGCTAGCACTCTGCACCTGAAGGCCACCGATTGTTCCCCTAAGTTTGGGTTACTTAGTGGAACTCTTATCCGTCCTTCTCTCCCTCTTTCGAGTTGGGAATCCATGGGAGAAGGCGGCTGAAATCCCGTTTTCCTCGGTTGAGAATTTCTTCGGCAACGACGAATTCTTTTCACGGAACAGTTCATTGCTTCTGGGCCAGCTTGGGGATCCCTCACATGCCACTCTCATCGTCGGCAGCTTCTAAGGGAGAAGCATCAAAATGCAAGGCCATTTCATCCTTTGCAGGAACCTCTTCGTTTGCGAAGCAGAGTTGTTTTCCTCGGCATTGATCAACGACCAGAGGACTGGCAAGGACCCTTCTTTCCCAGCGTTCATTTGCAGGTAACACTCGGTCCTTTCTGGCCAAGAATAACCAGCACCCACCTCACCTACATGGTTCATTCTTTCTCTCTGTTTTCATGTTGCATTTTCTGTTTTGGGGTGTTCTTTGAACACCGACCTCTCTTTTTAGTTTATAGCTTCCGCATGCATTTGTTTCATGGTCGTGATCCCATCATTTGGTATCAGAGACGAAAGGCTCCTGTGTTGTCTCTGTTCTGTCTCTTTTTCAGTTTTCTTTGAGTCTGTTTTATTTCGTCTATTGTAATTCGTTTCAGCACAATACTGAATTGTTTTGGGAGACTCTTCAGACCTGTTGACCGAGAGCGATGTGTTTATATTTGCTGAATTGTTTCTGTTGTGTTCTGGTTTTATTCCTCTATTTTGACGTGTTTTTGTCTTTGTTTTTCTTATGTTTTAACTGTCTGTCGTGTCATTCTTCTCTGATTTCGTTTTGTTTCTATCTAGTGTTTATTGTCATCCATTTCTATTTATTATCGTGTCATGCTTTGTCTGTCTGAGTTGTGAGTTTGTTTCGTTGAGAGTCTATAATGTTCAGATTTGCTAAACCAAAGTACTTCAAACTTGCAGGAGTTTTTTTTTTTAAATCTGTTTTATTCACGTAATAGAAGGAACTTTGCATGCATAATCATCATGAATACTGTTTATCTGTTAGTTCTAATTTATTTTTCTCTGTTTTCTTGAATCTGTTCTAATATCCAGAATCTTCCATGAATACATGAACTACATTATGTAACCAGGATATCTTACCTACTAAAATATATGTCTAGTATTCTGTTTGATATTTTCTAGAATGATTCCAAGTGTGCTTGATTTTCGTTTCTACATCTTTTAAGCATGATTCAATTGAAAAGCTTAACCACAATATTCTGATTGGTATTATCATGATCTTCATGAACCTTTGTTCTGTTTTAAAAACTGTTAAGTAAAGTTCACAACGTATACTTTTATTTTACTAAACTGAAGTACACCTCGATAGCATGCATATTTCATCTCCTTACCATTCTGTTTAGGATAGTTTAAGAGTTTTTGCATTTTTTTGGCTCTCCATGTTTAGTTGTTTCTCATCTCTGTGTCTTTCCGTTTTGTGTCATTCTTCTCTGTTTTTCATTTTTGTTTCTATCTAGTAATTTGAATCATTCGTTTCTGTTTGTTGCTCACCCGAATGTTCTTACGTTGCATGAGCTAGTATTCTGCATGGTTACCCAGCACGTTGTTTGAGGCTAGTTTATGTGTTATGTTCTGTTGAATTAATCTGCTTAATCATCACGTATTCTATGAGGAAACTAAGGTGTTTAAAATTGAGAAATTGTCTGATAAATTTTCTGGTTGTGCATCAATTAAGTTCATTAACTTGCATCATTTTTTTTCCTGTTATTGTATCAAAATCTATCACAACCTGAAAGGGGGTCGGACATAAACGCCAAGCTAAACGATCAACCTCAGGGAGGTCCACCGTCTAGCCTAAGGCTGAGTGCGGAAGTTTTTGCAATGATCCAAGACTCCTCGATGTAACAAATATGAAAAACGAGCAATAATAGAAAAACTGGAATTAATAAAGATAGTACAAACCCAAATATGTAGCAATATCTAGAATATGTTCTTACATTTCACGAAATGCCGAAAATAGAAATAAACACTACTCCTAATCGGTTGGTGCCGATCCAGCTCACTGCTGCTTCCTTCTTCCTTTACCTGTAGAGGAGGGGGAAGTTGTTGGGTTGAGTGACAAACTCAGTATGAGATGTTATACCTATCACTCATGTTATAATGCATGCCAGTTATAATATCAATGAATGAGTATCAACTCTCAAAACCAATTCTATGTTATTGAATCTCTTCTCATTTTTAGATAGATCAATCGGGCTAACTTTTAAAGTAAAGTGAATACTAACTATGCCCTCACTATCCATACCGTACCACATAGTCAAGTGCACCGTGAAAAAAAAGATCCTCCAAAACACACCACACAGCAAGGCAGCAATAACATTAGACAAAACATCATAATGAAAATAAATATAATCAACCACCAGGGGAATCACGGTCGGCACGTGGATCACATGGTAGGTCACCAAGAGGGAATCAACAATCACTCTCGATCGATCGACATACCCTGGGCCTCTTAGATCACACGGTAACTCACTAGAAGGGAATCAACGATCACTCTACCCTGAGCCCTCAGGAACACCGCACAAGGGACTTATCATACTGGGGTAACAGCGAACAAACACTAATTAGGTCCATTAACAGAGCTAGCATAGCTCAAAACCCAGGACTAGCCAAAGCTCTGAGCCCACAACCACATGTAAGGAGTTTAACAAGAGGGAACTCAACCCGGAGGGAATCAACAACCACTCATCCCGGAGCCCATCCAAACGATTGTGGGGAGTTCCACAAAAACCCTCAATCACGGGTGCATCTGGGCAAAATCTCTTGATACTCTTAGCTGGGCCTCGCTAAGAGTGTCAAACGATTACCTCAAGAATCAACTCCAACTAGCAATACAGAAAACTATGCAATGCATCAGAAAACCAGTCCACAATAAAACACAACATCATAGTATGAGGATCAATCTCAACTCAAACTCGTCGGCAAGACAAGCAAACATGGTAGTAGGCAGTCAAATCAAGTCAAAAGTATACATGCCTATTTAATGCAATATGCTCGTGTTTTTAAAACAACCGACATTAATATCAAGAGTAATCCACCACAATAATACATATATGCATGTTATGTAGATATATTGCAGTAAATATAATAACCCATACCACCGAGGCGAGTCTTCCTAACTTCAGTGGTCCGTGTCTCCTCGGGGATCGTCTCGAGGTTTGCAAAGTCCTCCGAATCTGGGAGTCAACACAAGAAAAGAACCCTGTTAAAATCTAATTAGGGTTATAAATGATATAAATTGCGAATCGAGGCGAAAACAGGCCCAAACGGCTCGAGTTGACTTTTGGTCAAAAGTCAACATTTGATCAAAGTCAATAGTCAAAGTCAGCTGTTGACTTTGACTGGTCAACAGTCAAAAAGTCAACGATCAACAGTTGACTTTAACTGGTCAATAGTCAAGGTTTTACTGGTAGGGTTGGACCAGTTCAGTTCGGGTCCAGACCTGTTCAGTTCGGACCAGATCGGGTCGAGTCTGTTCGAGTCAGAGCGGTCCGATCCGGACAAACCCGGCCCAATCAGTTCGGTTCAGAGCCAGTAGGTTGGGGCTGGGTCTTGGTCAGACCAGGCTCGAATAAAGCTGGTCCTGGCCCGAACCCGGGTCGAGCTCGGCCTGAACCTAGCTCAGCGCCCAACTCGATCTTGGGACTGAGTCAACTCAGCCCAGTGCCTGAGTTGACTCGGTCGTCGATAGCATATCGCCGGCTACACGCCGACGACCTCCTGATGCCGAAAAATTATGTTTTCTAACCTAGTTTTTGCCGAAACTTGATTCCAACACGTTTCTTATCTCCTATCCGTTAAAATTATGCCTAAAACACCAAAGAATTAGACCTCAAAACACAGATCAAGAAAACCCCAAAAACCCAATCTTTCTCGGGTGAAAATCGAGAGATAGAGGGATTACCTTCAAAATCGCCTTTCACCAACGTTGATCTACCCTTCGAGACGAACGTTTTGACACTAAAATCGCGCCGAACGGAGGTCAAAATCTCGTCAGCCGATTTTCCTCTTCGCGACGTTTCCCTCTCTCTCGCTCTCTGTTTCGCTTCTGCTAAACGAAAATAAGGTTAAGGTTTCTTAACTTTATTTTCTTCTTTTCTTTTATTTCAATTAATTTAATTTATTAAAATTTACTTTAATTCTTTTAAGTTATACATTAAATCTATTATACCCATTTAATAGATTTTCAATTTCTAAATTAAAACTCTCGAATAACTTTGCTCTACAATTTTCGAATGTTCTACCCTCGTGAATTTAATCCACTTAAATTGTGTGAACGTCAACGTCTAATACTTAATTTAATTCTGTAAATCTTACGCACGTGCCACACGTGACCAAAAACTTGTACCTCGCATGCTTCTAAAAGATTGAGCGTTCGAGCCTAAATTTCCACTCAAAAATTGCGAAAAATTTATTCAAAAAATTTCATTCACAAAAATTTGGCAGATTTTACAATATCCATAAGTAAACTGCATCATTATTAATACCTATTGATAACGATGTTTGCTGTGATGTTTAGTCTCCAGAAATGACTTAATTTGCTGCAGTATTTGAAACCAGAAAATTTGTTGTGCTTTCATTGTGATGTTCTTGGCTGGACGTTTTAGGCCAAAGAATGAGATTCAAATGCATGTTTTTGTTGTAATAATCCTTGATAGCATGATATCCTATTGAGATTTTCAAAATATTTTGTTGTGAATTTTTCATGTTCTGTTTGATATGCTAAACCGTTTTTTCTTCATGTTCTAGTTTTATTGTTTCATTGGTCTTGTTGTGTAGTTTGGTTCAATCATCCAAGATAGTGCATCAATTCCTTCCTGAAATTAATTAACACATGAATCACCCTCATTTGCTGCAATAAATCTTTTTGATAACTACACTGTTTTAGTTGTTCATTCTACTTATTGGGAATAATGTAGGATTATTATCGGACATAAAAGATTGGTTGGCTAAGCAATTCCAAATGAAAGATTTGGAAGAAGCGAGCTATATTCTTGAGATTCGTCTATTTAGAGATCACAGGAATAAGTTGTTAGCCTTGTCTCAGGCATTGTATATTGACAAGATGCTTGTCAGATATTCAATGCAGAATTCTAAGAAAGGTAATTTACTTTCTCGTCATGAAGTTAATCTTTCTAAGAAGCAGTGTCTTGACACGCCTTAAAAGGAAGAGGATATCAGACGCTATCCATATGCATCAGCAGTTGGTAGGTTGATGTATCCTATGTTATGCACAAAACCTGACATTTGCTATGCAGTAGGAATAGTTAGCCGTTTTCAGTCTAATCCAGGATTATATCACTGAATAGCAGTTCAGCACATTCTCAAGTATCTTAGGAGAACGAGAAATTATATGCTTGTATATTCTAGTAGAGGTTTGATTCCTACAGGATATACGGATTCTGATTTTCAATCTGATATAGATGATCGAAAGTCGATATCTGGATCATTATTTACTCTTGGTGGTGGAGCCATCGTTTGGAGAAGTACCAAAAAGGAGGAGTTTCTGACTCGACTATGGAAGCCGAGTACATAGCTGCTTCAGAAGAAGCTAAAGAAGCTGTATGGCTCCGCAAGCTCTTTAGTAATCTAGAAGTTGTTCCAGATATGAATAAATCACTCACACTTTATTGTGATAATAGTGGTGCAGTTGCGAATTCTAAAGAACAAAAAATCAAAGCATATAGAGATAAAATATCATCTAATAAGAGAGATCGTGCAATGTGGAGACGTCGCCGTTTTGAAGATTCCAACCACTGAGAATCTTGCTGATCCCTTCACCAAGACGTTGTCTGCAAAGAGTTTTGATAAACATATAGAAGGATTAGGGATTAGAGACATGCCTCATTTGTTTTAGGGCAAGTGGGAGATTGTTGGAAATAATGTGCCCAACAAGCAAATGTTATGAACATTTTTATTGTTGTAATTAATAAATGACTTTTATAATTAATTTTTATGTTTGCATTATTCGATATACTTTATAAATTCAAAGAAAAATCCTTGATTATTTGTGTAATTTTAAATTTACATATATGTTGATATATGTGAGATTAAATTTAAAAAGAAATAATCATATTAGTCCATGACTTATATTTGAAGTATATGATCTTCAAATTAATAAAGTCATAAATATAGTTCACTTCGTTGAGAACGTATAGTCATATCCCGACTATATATGTAGTGACATAAAGTGATTGTATTTTATATAATATGATTATTTAAGACTGGATCAGATAAAATTATATTATAATATCCATTAAATGAAGAACAATTAATTTTATCATAATGATAGTCATATATGTATGATCTTAATTCATTGTATTTAGTAGACTCCTATTTTATTTTAATTTATTTTTTGATTTACTCAATAAAGTTTTGTATGAGTTACATTACATAAACCTTGTATTTTGGGAATAAATTAAATAAGTAGTTGAAAATGCTAACATTGATACAATGAAATCCATAATACAAGTTTCTTTTGTTTGTTAGTTCAGGGATTGAATAATTAGCGCGTAAATTCATAAATGTTATGAATTAATTATTCAATTAAGAACTAATGGTAGTCAATGATAAAAAAGTAATATGAAATGTTAACAGATTTTATCCTTAGATCTATTACGAATCTTAATGAATGATTAATAAATATGTAATGACTATATCAATAGACATTACTTGAGTAAAAATACTCTATAGTTCTAAGAGTGCAACTCTAGGTATTTAGTGGAATTACTTTAGAGTTAATAATTGTGTTATTTAATATAAAGAGTTTATATTAATTAACAAATATTATTAGAACTTAGGACTATAAGTAAATCGGTCCCTCTGTCATCTTATATCACTATTTAATTTCCATGTTACTAGAAGAAATGTAACGCCCTCGAACCCACTCTGACTCGGTGCGCTACTTTGCACAACAATCCCGCATTTAAAACGACGTTTAAAATAATTTTTGATAAAATTTTGATTCAATTTTTTGGGTTTTTCGAACCCTCGAAAACGCCTGCCGATCGATCGACTAAATTTCGCCGATCGATCGGCAGCTTCTCTGCCCCGAAATCTAGATATACCGAACACTAGCCGATCGATCGCGCCTAGCGCTGATCGATCAAAGGTTCACTGTGCACCCTGCACACCTACATTTTTTCCACTTTCTAGACACGTTAAGAACTCAGAACCCCGACTCGAAAACATAAGCGAAAAGAGTAAAAGTGGTCCGCAAAAGTGGTTAAAATGAACACCGATTCTTTTAAAAAAAATCGAACAGCATAAGGACTAAGTTTTATAAACCCAAAACATAAAACCAACATCTATACATCAACTCCAAAACATCAGCCAAAAATAGTTATAAAACCACTATCATTTACACAATCAAAATCTAACAAACATTAAAAATACCGATCCTACACATATCCTCGAAGACCATGGTCGAGACACCCAGACAAATACCCGCACCGACATGCCTCGTGCGTCGCCGACTGCTCCCTAATCTTGGGCTCTCTCATCTAGCTCACTTGTAATTCTGTCGTCACCTACACCACAGAACACAAAACGTAAGCCTAATGCTTAGTAAGTAGGGAATGATGGATGCAAACACATACAATGCACACACACCCTAACACATGTAGTTTCTACTCGCTCTATTGTTCTCGTTTTCCGTAATGTTAATCTATGAACTAACGTTGTGGATCAAGTAGGCGCACATCCTATATCATCTAGGATGGCCCCACTTTGACCCAACAGTACGATATCGGAGGGCCACATCCGAGTCCAGCTCCAAAGATGGTCATACCCGATCTCTTGGCACACATCCGAGTCTAGCTCCAAGGATGCATTTCCATCTGAGTTCATCTCCAAAGATGACAAAACCCAATCCCCTAGCATACATCCGAGTCTAGCTCCAAGGATGACACTAATCCTAAACTCCTGGCATACATCCGAGTCCAGCTCCAAGAATGTATTTCCATCTGAGTCCAGCTCCAAGGATGGCACCAGTCACACATCCGAGACCAGCTCCAAGGATATGTTTCCATCCGAGTCCAGCTCCAAGGATGACATTACCCAGTATCCTAACATACATCCGAGTCTAGCTCCAAGGATGACACTACCCAATCCCCACACGTTTCAGCTCACCGTTCAACCATGCTCAAAACTCGTTTTTCATAGTTCGAAAACAATGATGCATGTCACACAAATACTAGACACAAAACAAAACACAAACAACCAAACAAGCAAACAATCCCTACCGTTCCATGGTGTAGGTCCGAGGGCACAATCACAAACAACCTCAACTTACCTGATTGCTCAGCACGTTTTTGCTCACTTCGTCTGGTGAAATTACTCGCTCAACAACCTAGCAAATAGGGAAAAAATCTCTTAGCAACACTCTAAGGAATTCTAAGAATTTATCTAACCTAAAACTAAACACAATTCAACAAATATTTGGAACACAACTCTTAAAACCCGAATTTCCCACAATTTTTGGCGTCCAACTTCAAACGGCCATAACTTATTTGTTTTTCAACAGATTTTGACGTGCCACCCCCATTCCGTAAACCTCTACAGTCTAATATCCATTGAAACAATCAAATTCAACAACAATTTTAGATCTGAAAAATCTGATCAGATGAAATTTGATTAGGTAAGATTATTTTAGATCTGAAAAATCTGATCAGATGAAATTTGATTAGGTAAGATTATTTTAGATCTGAAAAATCTGATCAGATGAAATTTGATTAGGTAAGATTATTTTAGATCTGAAAAATCTGATCAGATGAAATTTGATTAGGTAAGATTATTTTAGATCTGAAAAATCTGATCAGATGAAATTTGATTAGGTAAGATTATTTTAGATCTGAAAAATCTGATCAGATGAAATTTGATTAGGTAAGATTATTTTAGATCTGAAAAATCTGATCAGATGAAATTTGATTAGGTAAGATTATTTTAGATCTGAAAAATCTGATCAGATGAAATTTGATTAGGTAAGATTATTTTAGATCTGAAAAATCTGATCAGATGAAATTTGATTAGGTAAGATTATTTTAGATCTGAAAAATCTGATCAGATGAAATTTGATTAGGTAAGATTATTTTAGATCCCCCATTCCGTAAACCTCTACACGTCTAATATCCATTGAAACATCAAATGCAACAACCAAATAAGTTAAGCCAAGCCAAAAACCCCAAAACAGAATCGCCCTTTAATCCCAAAATCCAGTTTTTGCACAACTTTCACCTATACTCCAATCTAACTTCATAAACCATCCAAACTAACCTATTTAAAGTTTAAACCAACAAAAGTATGAAGAAAAACCAGGAAGGAATGGAAATTTCGTAGGTTCCCTGTTAGGGTTTCCAAACCCTAACTAAATCTCCACAAAACTCATTAAAATCATAAAAAACTATCACTAATAGGCATTCAATTCAAAACCCACTTAAACTAACCTCAAAATCTTGCAAAAACCTTAATGGAAATGGAGGAGAGAAAGCTTCAATGGCTGCTAGAAAATCGTGGAGGAAAATGAAGAGGAAGAAGAGTTTTTGCCCTTTAACACCCACACTTTTCACTTTTCCATTTCACCCACCAAGTTTTGTAATTTAAAAAGTAACCACTCCCCACACTTGACATTTCTCTTGTCCTCACGTGGGAAAGCTTCTTTCCAAAATTTCTCTTTTTGTTTTTCTTATATTTTTATTTATATGAAATTCAACAACAACTCCCTAGGCACTCTAACTCATAATTTCTTTCCAAACTATCTTCCAACTTTCACTTCTAAGTCTAATACTTAACATAACTCTAGGCTTAACATTAAGCTCCATAACACATCTAATCTAAAGCTAAGTAAGTTATAGGAAATTTTCTGGGTGTTACAATAAATATATAAATAATTAATTATGATTAATCATATATAAACACTCAAATGATTCGAAATACATAAATAGTTTTTATATTTTGAATTCAAAATTAAATGTCTCATTAGATGAGATTATTTTAAGGGATTTAAATTATATTTGGAAAATGAAATTATATTTGGAAAATCTAATTAGATGAGATTTGATTAGATAAAAATTATTTTAAAAATGAATTCTCTAAATTTGATTTAGAATGTGAATCTGAAAAATCTAATCAAATGATATTTGATTAGGTAAGATTATTTTAGATCTGAAAAATCTGATCAGATGAAATTTGATTAGGTAAGGTTTTTTTTTTGTAAATATGGAAAAACTGATCTGATGAGATTTGATTAGTTTTTAAAAATTATTTTTTAATATATCTATAAATAAAAGGAAAAATATGATTTTTAGAAACGCTTTTCGAAAAATAAGATCTAATCCATTTGAGAGAAAATATGTGACCTTTCCGTATTCGATTTTATAAAAATGTTTTCTAAGATCGAAGAGAGACGTCTCATGTGTTGAGAACACGTTTCTCCACAAATATAAGAGTGTGTTGTTCTTGTAAGTTGGACGCCCACACGTCAGGAAATTTAAGTGTAAAAATATTCAAAGAAGACTCGACGGTTTCAAAGTTTTCGGTAAGCACTTGATCCTGAGTTAAACCTGTTAAGATCAGACGGGAGTACCTGAGTAAAAGTATTTCTCCAAGAGGTATTTTCTTTTATTATTCTATAATTTAAATCTAATAATTTTCATTAATGTAAATTGTTTACAGTTTTTGAAAAATAAATATTTCTCAAAATATTTTTTTTAGACTAACGATTTAATTTGTAGTTATTTGTAATTTTAAAATAGTTTTAAAATCACAAGAGTAACGCGTATCACTGTTATTATGAACAACAATGAATTCCGCCATGCGTAGGGACTATCAAAACCAAAAAAAGCTCACCAAGAGGAATGAGTAAAGAAAAAGGAGAAGTCATGTCTTCTGAATGCGAGGAGTTGTCTTAACGAAATCTCACCCCCTTAATTTGTGTATAAATAGCTGTTGGCTTGGCTTTTTCCAACCAATACAAGCGTGCCACCTCATCAAAGGAAGTGACGTTATTACACTTTTGTCCCTATAGCTTTATCCTTGGATCACTATTTCTCAAGCAGTTAATAGATAATATAGCTTTCTTTAGGGCTTACCTCTTGTCAAACGATCACACATTTCAATTTTCGCTATCCAAATTACTTGATTTTGCTGAATCATTGATACCCCATATTTGGGATGCTCCGAGTGTCTTTTTTATGATTGAGAAATGTTTCATTTAGAAAGCTTCAAAGTTCTGTTTTTGTACTACGTTTTGAATCCATGGTTCGTTGGCTTCAGTTTGGATTTTGATTCCAACAAGGTTCTCATTTTTAGGGTGGAATCGATTTGAGTTCCACTCCTAATTGAAACCATACCGATCGGTTCGATTTAAATTTTTTAAAACTGAAAACGAATCGTTCAACTTCAGAAACTGAATCCAAATCGAACAAATATTTTTGATTTTGGTCGGTTTGGTTTGGTTCTTAGTTTTTTTTAGTTTAGACTGGGTTTTAATTTAGTTTTACGATGTTTAAACTCGGCTTAAACCAGTTTTGACTGGTTTAATTCAATAATTTGTAATTTTTAATATAAAATTTTAAAATATATATATATATATATATATATATAATATTATATGTTCCGTTCGGTTCGGTTCAATTTCAAGGGTGTTTTAAAAGAATGAACTGAGAACCAAACCAAAAATCCTCGGTTTGGTTCAATTTACCAATTCAAACAAAACTGATTTCTAGCCTAGCTCATTTTAATGGAAAACTTTCTCAAGTTTGAAGAAAAGATTTTGACAATGGTTTTCAAATGCATAATCTCATATTTGTTTTCAATATTCATTTGCGTAAAACAGTTGCTTGACAACATATTTCAAGACATAGAAAGAATCACTGCCAAAAATTATCCATGTTTTTACAAAAATCTAGCCATTTAACAGGTGGAAAAGGTAAAAGACTAGAACTTTGGCAGTGAAGTCAAAATCTCATCCTAGAAGAATATAATTTTCAACTTTTGTAGGTGCCTCGTGATAACATCAGACATCTTTACCCAGTCTTAGGCTTCTTCTTTGATCTCGTTTCCTTCTTGTCTGTCTCCGCTGCCTTTTTCTTGTCCTTTCTCTCCTTCTTCTTCAGAGCAGTCATGTGGACTTTAAGAATTGTTGCATAGGAGGCCTGAAAACGTTGATGATCTTTCACTCCAACCTTTTCAACAGATAACAATCAGCTACAGTCTCTCTTCAAAGTAGCAAAATACGTTACAAGAGAAACTACAAATCACGAGATGAGTTATGACAAACCCAATGCCTTCAAAACGCAGCACAAAATCAGAACTTCAAAGCTTTTTGAGATGAACCCTATAGTCACTGAAATCTCCAGAACAACCACGAAAATATATTCACTCAATAACTAAAAGAATAACAGCGAAGTGAAATTGAAAGCCCTTCTCTCTCCCAATTTGAAGAGGAATTCGAGAGTTTCTGCTATCCAAATTACTTGATTTTGCTGAATCATTGATACCCCATATTTGGGATGCTCCGAGTGTCTTTTTTATGATTGAGAAATGTTTCATTTAGAAAGCTTCGAAGTTCTGTTTTTGTTCTGCGTTTTGAATCCAAGGTTCGTTGGCTTCAGTTTGGATTTTGATTCCAACAAGGTTCTCATTTTTAGGGTGGAATCGATTTGAGTTCCACTCCTAAGTTAAACCATACCGATCGGTTCGATTTAAATTTTTTAAAACTGAAAACGAATTGTTCAGCTTCAGAAACTGAATCCAAATCGAACCAATATTTTTGATTTTGGTCGGTTTGGTTTGGTTCTTAGTTTTTTTCAGTTTAGACTGGGTTTTAATTTAGTTTTACGATGTTTAAACTCGGCTTGAACCAGTTTTGACTGGTTTAATTCAATAATTTGTAATTTTTAATCTAAAATTTTAAAAAATATATATATATAATATTATATGTTCCGTTCGGTTCAATTTCAAGGGTGTTTTAAAAGAATGAACTGAGAACCAAATCAAAAATCCTCGGTTTGGTTCAATTTACCAATTCAAACAAAACCGGTTTCTAGCCTAGCTCATTAATGGAAAACTTTCTCAAGTTTGGAGAAAAGATTTCGACAATGGTTTTCAAATGCATAATCTCGTATTTGTTTTCAATATTCATTTGCATAAAACAGTTGTTTGACAACATATTTCGAGACGTAGAAAGAATCACTACCAAAAATTATCCATGGTTTTACAAAAATCTAGCCATTTAACAGGTGGAAAAGGTAAAAGACTAGAACTTTGGCAGTGAAGTTAAAATCTCATCCTAGAAGAATATAATTTTCAACTTTTGTAGGTGCCTCGTGATAACATCAGACATCTTTACCCAGTCTTAGTGTAACACCCGGGATTTATGGAAAAATTTGAGAGAAAATAAAAGAATAATAAAATAGGTTGTTTTAATTAATTTAAAAGAAAAGTGAATGGTTTTTCTTTAGGTTCGATATTCCCAGTGATTTTAAGCCGGAGGTTAGGTTAATTTAATAACGAGATTTAACGAAATTCGAAATGGTAAAAAATACGAGAGGGCATAATGGTAAATGTCATTTACTAAGGTTTTAATAAGAAATAGTTTTATTATTATTATTATTAAAAAAAAAACTAAAACGACAGAATGGCCGAAGCCATTCTGTCGTTCGCCTCGTTCGAGCAGCAAAGGCAGGGGAGAGAAGGGAGACGCGCGACGCGAGCGACGATCGACGGCCGTTCACCGGCGACTCCGGCGTTCTCCGGCCAGACGACGGCGACGAGAGGTTCCGGCTTGTCTCTGCGCACGAACCGACGGTAAGGTTCGGTTTTCTCCCCTGTTTCGGTTATGTTCAAGGCCGGCGGTGACGAGCCGGAATTGGCTCCAATCACAGGCCGTTTTCGGGCGATTTTGGCCTGAGATTGTTGGGTAGTGGGCTGGCAATAATTGCCTGGCCGTGAGGAGCCCAATTTGGGCGAAAATCAGTGAAGCCCGATTTAGGGCATTTCGGTTTCGCTGTGTATTCTCGGGGTTTTTGGTTAGATTATGTTAATTGAGGCTAAATATGGTTGATTGGTGAGCATTTGAGTGATAATTGATGAAAAACCAAAATAGGGAAAATTTCGGGTAAAGGGGCAGTTCGGGTTTTTGCCAATTTGACCTAGCTACAATCGTTTGTTTTAAAATTCCTTTTGGCATGTTAAAATAGGTTATTAGAGGAGTATGTGGCCGCTAGAATCGTTCGATTCCGATATCCGACGTAAAAGTTATGCACGTTTGAGGTTTCAGGTCGGTTGTTACCGAACCCAAATTGGTGGCCCGTTTCGTTAGGTTTTGTTGGATTAGGCTAGAAATAGTAGTTTGAGAGTAATTGGTGAATGTAGGCTTAATTTGAATGAAGTTTGAATAATTGTAGTTAGAGTTAGCTTAAATATTCTTTAGAAGTGAATCGTGATGCTTAAGTGACTTTTGTGAATGTGATAGGTTACCGAGTGGAGAATTTACGTATCCAAAGCGAGTAAGTTCGGTGCAAGAGTTCAGGTAAGTAGTGGATTGCTTGTGTTTTGGCTTCGGGCCTACACCATGGAACGGTAGGGAATTATTTGTTTGTTTGCTTATTTGGTTGTTTTGTTTTGTGTTGCATTTCGTTGTTTTGTTTCATGTTGTATTGCATATCTTGGTTGACACATGCATCGTGAGTTATAGTACGCTACGCTAGAGATGAGTGATTGCATTGTTTGGCATTGTGTTTGGCATTGTGAGTGGAGAGGGTAAACAGTGTGTGCACGTGTACTGCCCTACGGGGACCCACGTGGTAGCAGCCCATAGTTGGGAACTGCACAGCTTAGTGTGCCTTGTCGGGATACGGTGTTGGTAGTAGCACCCCGAAAGGAACTCTATGAAGGATGATTGGCTAAAATACGTAATGGTGGTTCTGGGAATGGCCATCCTAGGGATGTGAGCTAAGGGCCGTCCTGTACGATTACGGGATGTGAGCTAAGGGCCGTCCTCGATTATAGGATGTGAGCTAAGGGCCGTCCTGTACGTTTACGGGATGTGAGCTAAGGGCCGTCCTTGATTATAGGATGTGAGCTGACTCGATTCACACGGCTTGTGAAACGATTTAAAGCAACAAACAACAAATAAACACAACTGAGTGATAGAAACTACATGGGTTAGGTTGATTGCATTGTGTTGTTGTCTCATTCGTTACTCCCTACTTGCTAAGTGTTAGGCTTACTTTTGTGTTCTATGGTGTAGGTGGTGAGTATTATCCAGGTGAGGTAAAGAGGACAGCTGAGGACTAGGCCGCAGTCGGAGGAGTTCGGGGCATGCCGGTGCAGGCAGTTGTCGGGGCGCCTCGACCATGGTCTTCGGAAAGACGTGGGTGGAACAGTATTTTGGGGTCGAGTATAATTTACAATTATTTTGGTGGTTTGTAGAGTTGTCTATTTGGTTGATGTTGGTTTTAGAGTTATTGCATAGCTATTTGTATTTGGTGTATATAATCATAGTTAAGGGTGATGTGTCGCCCTGTACTGTGGACTTTCTTCACTTAGGAATGTTTGTATTTTAGTTTCCCTCTTTACTGCTATTTGGAGATTTCTCATGCCGTATGCTGGATAGTTGATTAGGAGTATTCTGGATCTGTTTGGGGATTAATTTATTGCAGGTACCTAGCATTTTGGAGGCGCCATTTTCAGGCGTTACTTTGTCGAAATTTTCGGGAAGGACGCCGTGGTGCTTAAAGGTTAGAATTAAGAAGAATTAGTGAGTCTAGGCAGCTAGGTATGAATTAAGTGAGCATCGGGAGATTTAGTTTTAAATGTTGCTGTGTTTGATTTTATTTATATTATTGGGGTTAACGTGAGCCAAGTAGCGCTCCGAGCCAAGGTGGGTTCGGGGGCGTTACAAGATGGTATCAGAGCATAAATGGTCGAGTCGTTCAAAGGATTACCCGACAATGCCGGCCGCCATGCAACGTGCTTCACCGACTGTAAGTATTTCTTTAATTGTAGATAGTCTATCTTTAAGATTAGATTGTTTAACCCTGTTTGTTTTGGAACTGTAATAGCTTAGGATGAGACTTAATCTTATAAAAAAAAATATATATATATATATATATATATATATATATGATCTACCCGAGTTAAGTGTTAATGTTAGCCTGAGTATAAGTGATAGTCGTTAGGAAAAGAGTTAGTTGTGTCCTAGTATTAAAGGGGTGGGTGAGGACATAGTGGGTTGAATGCAGGATGAGATAAACCTTAGAATGAGAGAATTGTAATGATGATACACATAGATAGACTTGGAGCATAGTTAGTAAATCCTTGGGAGTACTAGGACGTACTAGGATACGATGAACCGGGTAGAAGTGTGAAAATTTCTTGGGAGACACCTTAGACCTTCGTCATGCCATTAATATGTTTATGAGAAGGTGCGTAGATTTAAAAGTGGTATATTTAGAATTTTGTAGAATTAGAAGTAATTATACTCGAGTGTCTAGCTTATTATTAAGGGGATTTTGAGAATTGGAGATACTAATTGGTATTCGGTGGGAGGAAGATTCTAGTAAACTTTATGCAAGAAAAACCAAGAGGGGAGCCTAGCCTAAACAATGATAGGGACTATTGAGTGTTAAGAGGTATAGTTAGTTAGTATGACTCAAACTAGAGTCATAGAAAGGTGAAATGATCGAGAGTAGAATTGTGGAGAGTATGAGTCAAGTCGTGAATGTGGCAATGAGGAGTAGTTGTGGAGTGAATGATGAGCCATAGAAAGGTATGTAAGGATTAAAGGTTAGAGATTTCCTTAGAGCTAGGAAACCAATAAATATTGAGGTATTAAAGGATCAAAGAAGATGCTAGATGATATTCGTTAGGAAAATTATTGGACCTTAGGGTATAGGTACTATCTTAAGGGATTACTCATTCGAGGGTGAACGTGAATGCGTAAACAATTTTCAACCGGTATGGTATAGGAGAATATAGGCGTGACTAGAAGTAGTGGATGTGCTGTGTTTTGGTGTTATTCGACCTAGGATTTGGGAGCCAAATGTCTGAGGTTTTGATAAACGCGCACAATGTTAGGAGAAATGGTGACTCGTCGAGGTAATAAGTAGGATATTGAGAGTAAGGGTGTTAACAACAAGTTTAGGTTGTTGGGTGACTTGTGGTAAAGAAATTTAGAATAACATCTAGAAACCGAGAGTAGATTAATTATAAGTTTTTGGATTGAATCTGGAGGAAAATTAAATATTTATATAAAGGAAGAAAGCCTTGGATAAGAAAAATAGCAACAGTATTAGGTAGAATTCGTTGAATGAGAATAGGAGAATTCGTTGTAGAACTTTAGAATGCCTTGTGGATAAAATTTAAGTTAGAAAGTTTCGAGCGTTCGACTCGTATGTAACGAAGTCGGAACTGCTGATGTCGTAAATAGATTAGGCAAGAGTTGATAAGCCTGAGAGTTAGCTATCTTATGAAGTTGAAGAACTTAGAAGATATTGAGAATTAAAGTGTAAAAGTTTGAAAGTATAGGTGATGAGTGATTAAGCGAAAGTTACTAAAATGTAGAAGAGTACATAGTTATGAAAGTTAGACTAAGTTATACGTTTGAGCTCTGTTAGTGGGTGAAGAGTGAGAAGTGAGGTAAGTGAGGAGCTTAGTAAATTCTAATGGAGGATATTGGATAGGAAGGACACGGAGATTATATGATGGAATTTAGAGTAGGGTTAATTCAGGAGAAGCATGAGAGTTTTAATTTGAAATTTTGGGGTCGAAATGAAGTGAACATCATTTAGGGTGTCGAGTGTCATGTAAGGTGTCGAGTGTAAAGTTGGGAAAGAGTTAGTTTAGTCTTAAGAATTTGAGTGTTTGGTAATGACTGAAATTAGGAGTTAGACAACTTGAGCATAGTGAATGTAAGTACGAAGATTGTAAGTACGAAGATTCATAGTATACCTTGAGGACTAGTTGGTGGGTTTAAGAGATGAGAGCTTTGAGTGTGAGAGTTGTGTTGACATAATTAATGAAATGTTATGTTTGTTCGAGGTATAAACTGTCTTAATTATCTGATATAAGTATCTGATATAAGTAAGTGTAAGAGATAGGAGTGATAAGTTAGAAATGAGATGGTAGAATAGAAAGAATGTTAAAACTTAAGGATTTAGAGTAAGATGTTTATGTACTGAGTTAACTCAGTGTTATGGTAGTAAGGTATCGTAGAGATATGAGGTAGTTATGTAAGAGTTGATGAACATTGGAGTAGAGAAGCTAGAGTTGGAATTAAGGTGATAATTGATTTCATTGAAGTTAATGGACTTAGAAATACTCAAGCTATAAGGATCAAAATTAGGAAAATGAAAACTTTGAGAGATGGAGAAAGTGCAGTGAAGTCAATAATTGTAGGGATTATTGAGTGTTGCAGTGTATAGTTTAAATTGATCAACTTAGAGTCGTAGAGAATTGCCAATTTGGAGTGAATAAAAACTTAGTGTTGGAATATGTGATTGATGTTAGAATGAGGTACGAGGTAAGAAGCTTACTCCGTAGGTTCTAGTGTTACGCTATTGAGATGGCCTTGGAGGTTTGAGATTATTTGATGGTTATGTGTCTGAATTAGAAAAGTAAGTAATTAGGTGAACTTAGTTAGGAAGATTTAGTGTATTCAGTAATATCTTAGGATTTCTCAATTGGGGTAGTATAAAGAGTTGTAGTGGTTTGTACGTGTATGATAGGCACGGGAGTAGGAAAATGAGGAATTAGATAAACTTAGTCTGAGGAAAAGCTAGAGTTGAGAACTAGGTTGGTAAGATAAAAAGGGTCTAGATGAAAGTGTTTAGGCTAAAGTTAATGGAAACATGAGTATTCGAGTTAGAGAGTGTAGAGATAGGTAAAGTCAAACTTTTGAGATGTAGAAATTATCACTACTGATAACTGATTAAGGTTGTAGAAGTAGTTAAGACTTAGTGTGACAACCCTAAAGTTAAGAGGGTAAAGTTGAGATGAATAAGTTGAGGAATACCTAGAGTACGTAAATTTTGAGGACAAAATTTTTGTAAGGTGGGTGGATTGTAACACCCGGAATTTATGGAAAAATTTGGGAGAAAATAAAAGAATAATAAAATAGGTTGTTTTAATTAATTTAAAAGAAAAGTGAATGGTTTTTCTTTAGGTTCGATATTCCCAGTGATTTTAAGCCAGAGGTTAGGTTAATTTAATAACGAGATTTAATGAAATTCGAAATGGTAGAAAATACGAGAGGGCATAATGGTAAATATCATTTATTAAGGTTTTAATAAGAAATAGTTTTATTATTATTATTATTAAAAAAAAAATAAAACTAAAACGACAGAATGGCCGAAGCCATTCTGTCGTTCGCCTAGTTCGAGCAGCGAAGGCAGGGGAGGGAAGGGAGACGACCGACGCGAGCTACGATCGACGGCCGTTCACCGGCGACTCCGGCGTTCTCCGGCCAGACGACGGCGACGAGAGGTTCCGGCTTGTCTCTGCGCACGAACCGACGGTAAGGTTCGGTTTTCTCCCCTGTTTCGGTTCTGTTCAAGGCCGGCGGTGACGAGCCGGAATTGACTCCGATCACCGGCCGTTTTCGGGCGATTTTGGCCTGAGATTGTTGGGTAGTGGGCTGGCAATAATTGCCTGGCCATGAGGAGCCCAATTTGGGCGAAAATCAGTGAAGCCCGATTTAGGGCATTTCGGTTTCGCTGTGTATTCTAGGCGTTTTTGGTTAGATTATGTTAATTGAGGCTAAATATGGTTGATTGGTGAGCATTTGAGTGATAATTGATGAAAAACCAAAATAGGGAAAATTTCAGGTAAAGGGGCAGTTCGGGTTTTTGCCAATTTGACCTAACTACGGTCGTTTGTTTTAAAATTCCTTTTGGCACGTTAAAATAGGTTATTAGATGAGTACGTGGCCGCTGGAATCGTTTGATTCCGATATCCGACGCAAAAGTTATGCACGTTTGAGGTTTCAGGTCGGTTTTTACCGAACCCAAATTGGTGGCCCGTTTCGTTAGGTTTTGTTGGATTAGGCTAGAAATAGTAGTTTGAGAGTAATTGGTGAATGTAGGCTTAATTTGAATGAAGTTTGAATAATTGTAGTTAGAGTTAGCTTAAATATTCTTTAGAAGTGAATCGTGATGCTTAAGTGACTTTTGTGAATGTGATAGGTTACCGAGTGGAGAATTTACGTAGCCAAAGCGAGTAAGTTCGGTGCAAGAGTTTAGGTAAGTAGTGGATTGCTTGTGTTTTGCCTTCGGGCCTACACCATGGAACGGTAGGGAATTATTTGTTTGTTTGCTTATTTGGTTGTTTTGTTTCGTGTTGCGTTTCGTTGTTTTGTTTCGTGTTGTATTGCATATCTTGGTTGACACATGCATCGTGAGTTATAGTACGCTACGCTAGAGATGAGTGATTGCATTGTTTGGCATTGTGTTTGGCATTGTGAGTGGAGAGGGTAAACAGTGTGTGCACGTGTACTGCCCTACGGGGACTCACGTGGTAGCAGCCCATAGTTGGGAACTGCACAGCTTAGTGTGCCTTGTCGGGATACGGTGTCTGTAGTAGCACCCCGAAAGGAACTCTATGAAGCAATCTGGACAGTGTGCCTTGTCGGGATACGGTGTTGGTAGTAGCACCCCGAAAGGAACTCTATGAAGGATGATTGGCTAAAATACGTAATGGTGGTTCTGGGAATGGCCATCCTAGGGATGTGAGCTAAGGGCCGTCCTGTACGATTACGGGATGTGAGCTAAGGGCCGTCCTCGATTATAGGATGTGAGCTAAGGGCCGTCCTGTACGTTTACGGGATGTGAGCTAAGGGTCGTCCTTGATTATAGGATGTGAGCTGACCCGATTCACACGGTTTGTGAAACGATTTAAAGCAACAAACAACAAATAAACATAACTGAGTGATAGAAACTACATGGGTTAGGTTGATTGCATTGTGTTGTTGTCTCATTCGTTACTCCCTACTTGCTAAGCGTTAGGCTTACTTTTGTGTTCTATGGTGTAGGTGGCGAGTATTATCCAGGTGAGGTAAAGAGGACAGCTGAGGACTAGGCCGCAGTCGGAGGAGTTCGGGGCATGCCGGTGCAGGCAGTTGTCGGGGCGCCTCGACCATGGTCTTCGAAAAGACGTGGGTGGAACAGTATTTTGGGGTCGTGTATAATTTACAATTATTTTGGTGGTTTGTAGAGTTGTCTATTTGGTTGATGTTGGTTTTAGAGTTATTGCATAGCTATTTGTATTTGGTGTATATAATCATAGTTAAGGGTGATGTGTCGCCCTGTACTGTGGACTTTCTTCAGTTAGGAATGTTTGTATTTTAGTTTCCCTCTTTACTGCTATTTGGAGATTTCTCATGCCGTATGCTGGATAGTTGATTAGGAGTATTCTGGATCTGTTTGGGGATTAATTTATTGCAGGTACCTAGCATTTTGGAGGCGCCATTTTCAGGCGTTACTTTGCCGAAATTTTCGGGAAGGACGCCGTGGTGCTTAAAGGTTAGAATTAAGAAGAATTAGTGAGTCTAGGCAGCTAGGTATGAATTAAGTGAGCATCGGGAGATTTAGTTTTAAATGTTGCTGTGTTTGATTTTATTTATATTATTGGGGTTAACGTGAGCCAAGTAACGCTCCGAGCCAGGGTGGGTTCGGGGGCGTTACACTTAGGCTTCTTCTTTGATCTCGTTTCCTTCTTGTCTGTCTCCGCTGCCTTTTTCTTGTCCTTTCTCTCCCTCTTATTCAGAGCAGTCATGTGGGCTTTAAGAATTGTTGCATAGGAGGCCTGTAAACGTTGATGATCTTTGACCCCAACCTTTTCAACAGATAACAATCAGCTACAGTCTCTCTTCAAAGTAGCAAAATACGTTACAAGAGAAACTACAAATCACGAGATAAGTTATGACAAACCCAATGCCTTCAAAACGCAGCACAAAATCAGAACTTCAAAGCTTTTTGAGATGAACCCTATAATCACTGAAATCTCCAGAACAACTACAAAACAACCACAAAAATATATTCACTCAATAACTAAAAGAGTAACAGTGAAGTGAATTTGAGAGCCCTTCTCTCTCCCAATTTGCAGAGGAATTCGAGGGTTTCTGCTTCTCTCCTACTCACCATATTTTCCTCCTCTCCACTCACTCACTTCTCCCCACTTATATAATCAACCAGATAACCAATTCATAACAAATCCTAACAAATTATCAAGCTAAATACCTCAAATACTCTTAGATAACTAAAATATTACCCCTTCTTGAAATATTCATAACACTTTTTAAATGAAATATTTCTCGATCATAAAAAAGACACTCGCAGCATACTAAATCTTGGATTTCGATGATTCAGCAAAATCATGTAATCTAGAGAGCAAAAATTGAAATGTGTGATCATTTGACAAGAGGTATGCTCTAAAGAATGCTCTATTATCTATTAAGTGCTTGAGAAATAGTGATCCAAAGATAAAGTTATAAGGGACATAAATGTAATCACGTCACTTTTTTATGAGGTGGCGCGCTTGTATTGGTTGGAAAAAGCCAAGCGAGTAGCAATTTATACACAAATTAAGGGGGTGAGATTTAGTTATCCATTTCAGATGACTCCTCGCATTCAAAAGGCATGACTTCTTCTCTTTCTTCTTTACTCCTTCCTCTTGGCGAGCTTCATCTTCTTTAGTGCGAATTTAGTCATTCATATTTTATTATTCTTGTAGATTTCATTGTTAAGTCCAAATAATGCTTCGATCATTCAGTGGAAAATTGTAAATTGTGATTAATTGTTGAAGTTGTTGGATGAAAACATTAATGGTGTATTTCAGTTCATGTTTTGATTTGGTTAGTTTATGTTTTCATATGCACACACACACCGTTAATATTTGTTTTTATTTTAAAAGGGTAGATGGCGTTATTTTTTTTTAATGCTGATTTTAGCTGCAATGGCAATTAAAGTAGAATTAAACAGGAGAGCTTGACCATATTGATTTCCTTGGCCGTATGAAAACCCAAATGCAGACGCCATGATCAAAATGAACGAAGAAATTATTGAAAATATGAATCGAAATCTTCTTCATATTACAAAACAGATAAACGACAGAATGATATGCAAATAGATCATAACTTGTTTTGAAAATTTCATTCTTTTCCTTCTGTGAAAACAATTGATGTCTAAGACTAATTGTAGTTCTGATGCACATGCATTGGGTATCCCACCGAAGGCGCACACACAAATAAATCAAAAAATGGATTTTTGTTAAAAAAATGAAGTCTTATTAGAACTGTCCATATCTAGTTCATCTTTCGGAACCATATCACATCCCAAATAGGATAAAACATGATGAATTGAGACAATATAGCCTCCTCCCGAGACTGAGCTTCAATAAGGAATAAAGAAGATTGCCTCCTACGACATCGGCTGGAACACCAAGTCGTTGTCTTCGGACGCAATAAATCAACACACTCGTATAATCGATGAAATCTACAGCATAATCAGAGTGTGTATAATAATCACAAACTCATATGCAGAAGCGTTGGGAAAGAAAGAAAAACGATGGCTTGCAAAACGAAGAAAAACTTCTCTAGTGAATAATCAAAAATCCGTCAGTCGCTTCCACAGAAACGAAAGCTTAAATATGATTGGTAACTGCCATATCTTCGATTTAATTTAGTTACCAAAACAGATTTAACGCCGCAAGGAATAAGGAAACCAAATCTCATAAAATCAGTTGCGTGACACCACGTGTGACATTTTAGGAAAGATCCTCCAACTACTTGGATATGGATCCAAAAACTTAAGAAAGCATCCCATGATTAATGAGATATCGAAACCTAGAATATTTCAACAAATCTTCATCAATTTGGCTTACCAAAAGAAAGTTTTCCAAAAAACAAGTGCCTTTAGATTTTTCAACAACTTTCCTTATATTCACATTTCTTTATTTTTCTCCTCCACAATATCTTTATGATCTTCAATATTAATCCATCCAATAATCTGAATATATTATTTTTTGATTACCAAAAAATAAACTACCACTTTAGAAAATAGTAGAATATTGAAGATCATAAGAACAGAAGTAATGTGGTTTGACGATGGCTTTGATTCCCAGCAGGTAGCTTTGGATGGGGGGAGATGGGGACTAAGAACAGAAGTAATGTTGTTGGACGATGGCTTTGATTCCCAACAGGTAGCTTTGGACAGGCTTTCTTTTGCCAACAATGCATGTCTGCCAAGGGCTTCAAATTATGCTTATCAAATGGAGAGGTTGATAAGCAGGTTGAAAGATTAAGATCAGTTAGTCGATGTCACACAGAGTGTTTCGTGTGACATCAATTATTAAAGTAATGATGGACAATTAAAAATATGTGGAAAGTATTGATACAGGAGGTTGGTAACGCAGTTCGGCAATTCGCCTACGTTTGCGGGGCCACGCCCAGATATAAAAATATTTCACGAGTTAACAAAGTTACAAGACAATCGGACTTAAACAAATAAAGACTCCCTCTTATCTTTGTTGCCGCCTCTTCCTAACTTCCCAATGAAACTGTTTTTATGAGCTCCCCTCGACTTAAGATCAATCTCTCGTGAGATCTAGAAAGCAACAAGATCCCCTTGTTGATAACGACTCCTCCCTAAATCCATGTTATGGCAAGATTCCCCCGCCCACGATCAAATTGACAAGCTCCCCTTGTCGATAAACAGAACTCCTCCCGAGTTCGAATATAGCCTCCTCCCGAGACTGAGCTTCAATGAAGAATAAAGAAGATTGCCTTCTATGACATCGGCTGGAACACCAAGTCGTTGTCTTCGGACGCAATAAATCAACACACTCGTATAATCGAGGAAATCTACAGCATAATCAGAGTGTGTATAATAATCACAAACTCATACGCAGAAACGTTGGGAAAGAAAGAAAAACGACGGCTTGCAAAACGAGGAAAAACTTCTCTAGTGAATAATAAAAAATCCGTCAGTCGCTTCCACAGAAACGAAAGCTTAAATATGATTGGTAACTGCCATATCTTCGATTTAATTCAGTTATCAAAACAGATTTAACGCCGCAAGGAATAAGAAAACCAAATCTCATAAAATCGGTTGCGTGACACCACGTGTGACATTTTAGGAAAGATCCTCTAACTACATGGATATGGATCCAAAAACTTAGGAAAACATCTCATGGTTAATGAGATATCGAAACCTAGAATATTTCAACAAATCTTCATCAATTTGGCTTACCAAAAGAAAGTTTTCTAAAAAATAAGTGCCTTTAGATTTTTCAACAACTTTCCTTATATTCACGTTTCCTTATTTTTCTCCTCCACAATATCTTTATGATCTTCAATATTAATCCATCCAATAATCTGAATATATTATTTCTTAATTACCAAGAAATAAACTACCACTTTGAAAAATAGTGGAATAAAATATTATCTTTATACATATAATTTGCCAAAAAATCAATGCCAACATATTTGTAATATATTTGTATTTACACAGGTGAAAAGGACTAACATTTCAATTTAAAGAATCTATCTGATTTCAATTTCAATTTTTTTTTTTTTTTTTTATGTTCTTCTCCTTCTTAACATCTTTTTTTGGGTTATCTGAAACGATCAATATGGATTCAAAAGTTACACTTTCAGATGCTTCATGGATGTAGAATTATGTCTGATGAAAAGAAGATATTAAGAGAAATCAGTGCATGCCAAAAGAAAGAAGTTGGTATAACAGTTGAAGATTTTGATGCTCCTGTAAGATTTGATGTGAAAACTCTAATTCATTATCCTTGTCAACCCTTTGATTTTGTTTCTTAATTAATGCAAACGGTCCAGATTAGGATAGCAAGGAACCAGTTGAATTTACATGATTGGAATTAGAGGAATCAAACTGAGAGTAATCCCGTGGATCATGAAGCTGTTCTCAAAGAACTTAATCGATCAGTTGTTGCGAAGAAAAAAGCTATTGCTAACGCTGTAGTGAATAGAAAGCTTTGGAACTCTTTGGGCTCAAAAAAGGACCTTCAAAATCAACTCAAAGTAAAACATTAATCTAAACTATCGTCTTGAATGTGAACATATCGTGAAACGACTTGATGTTTCAATTTATCAAAAAATACAGGGTATGGACTCTAGACGATGGAAAACGTCCAAGAATCAACAAGCAGTCAGGGGAAGAATTAGAGGTGTGGAGAAGAGCATGGCACAGATTGAAATAAGCTTAACCTCTCTGCATAA
The DNA here is from genome assembly GCA_022432975.1 of Begonia masoniana. Lineage (NCBI taxonomy): Eukaryota > Viridiplantae > Streptophyta > Magnoliopsida > Cucurbitales > Begoniaceae > Begonia > Begonia masoniana. The sequence goes on along the minus strand of CM039505.1, from coordinate 11,240,179 downwards.
GCAACCGTACAGAAAAGATGAGGCATATGAATCAATCCTCTCACTCAAGAAGCTGTATGGTGAAGAGGTATTCCTTTCTTAGGGTTCTTTCGTGTAAATAGACC